>RQIL01043869.1:0-14829 GCA_003951145.1 Jimgerdemannia lactiflua | reverse complement strand
TTTTTCCATGGTTGAGGTTATATCATTATATTGAAAAGAATATTGCTTGATTTACTTTGATATATTTACATTAATATACTTTTAAATAAAGCATATACAATGCACTATAAATAGTGTGACATGCACAATTGACAATGTCAGAACACAGAACACTGATGACTGCTAAGATCAGATGACATAATGGCATAACAACCAAACAATCAACCTAATCCATCAAGTGACTATACCTAAAGGAGTAATGATAATCCAAGCTGAAATAAAGACCATATTATTTAAAGGACCTAGCCTCAGCCTC
The DNA here is from genome assembly GCA_003951145.1 of Jimgerdemannia lactiflua. Lineage (NCBI taxonomy): Eukaryota > Fungi > Mucoromycota > Endogonomycetes > Endogonales > Endogonaceae > Jimgerdemannia > Jimgerdemannia lactiflua. Next base: position 14,534 of record RQIL01043869.1, on the reverse strand, counting down.
AGGAACTGATACCAAAGAACAAGTACCCTATACACAATGCCTCTCTCTTGCCACTCCAACTAGACCTCCTACTGCTCTACCTCTTTGTCAAGCCTCAAGACCCTTATCTTTGATGCTATCAAGATAGCTATCTGGTGCCTAGATACTTCTGACCATCTGAACTTTTATACCAAAGATCTTGGACACTTTATCAACTATCAGTACATTATGACCCAGCAGCTTAAGGACACCATAGACTGAATGACCCTCTAGCATAACTATGAAATTGGTCATTGCCTCCATAATAAAACCCAAGAAGACAACCAGAAAGACCTCACTACCAAACTATTAACTACTAGTCAGCTGATCAAGAGAGCCCTTCATATCCACCAAATCTTCCATCATATACCTTGGACTATAGCATACTTACAAGGAGTAACTGTCAGAAACATCAACTGCCTTATTACTGAAGAAGCCAATTGGATAGAAGCCAAAGTAGCCAATTATATTGGTAGCAACCATATTGCTGTGGGAAGTCAACAAACCAAGCCTACCCAACCAGGATTCCATACTACATCTCTCCAGAACAATTACCAAGGTTACCTTATAAGTCTTATGGAAATATTCAAAGGACTGCTCATTATTATTGAAGCATCTGTTGGAGCTACCCCAACTATCCACCACCCTGTCAGCTATACTTTATATCTCATTGTCTGGGAACTGAACTAAGAAGCCCAAGAAGTCCCTATTCAAGAGAAAGAACCCTAAGATCTTGCCTCTGAAGCAGCCCTCTCTGATACTGAAACTGATGAGTCCTTAGAAGAAGAAGAAGAACAGTGAAAGATTTATCAGTCTTCTGTCTGCATCCAAGTAGTACAAGAATTGGAGAATGTTGTTAAAGATGATTGGTCACTATTCTACTCTCTCATTTCTTGACCAGTGCTTCATCTCTTTGAAGAGTAGAATGATGAAGTCACAATCTAGCAAGATGATTTGCTTGCCACTGATGAAAGGTACTATATCATTTGAAGTACAGATCAGTATCTCTCTGTCACTTACAAATACACTTATATCATATCTGGCTAGCCAACATTCTTCATCAGTAGTACTGCACAAAAGTATTTCAGCCTTTTCTGATTTAGTTAGTCATCCCCATATAAGTATATTATAATTTAACTGCATATAGATAGCCACTTCCAAACATTTCTTGTCAGCAGTGCAGGAACCCTAACCCTCATGTCATTAGTGCAACCCTCTTTGCTACTAGTGCATTGCTACTGGTAAGCTAATAGTATTATTATTATTATTATTATTTCTCTATAGGCTATAGCCCCATTTATTAACTATCTAAGACATCAATGATGTCCTCATACTACACTAGTAGCCCCTTTCTATTTCTATTTTATCTCATACTCTCACTCAACTGCCCACTTACTCCAACTTTTGCAAAAACAACTTCTTTATCAATAACTTGTGCCCTTCTCTCACTCTTAATATAGATGGTCTCTACTAACTTCTGACAGTGACCCCCCTGTGGGCCCCACCCTTTCTGCCACCCTGATAGCAAATCCACCAGCAATCTCTCCCATCTCACCACCTTTTCCTCCCTTATCATCAGTCTGCCCTCCTTGAATACTGCCTGCCAGTGACTTGTAAGCCCTACTCAGATTGCTAAAGCCCACTCCAATGTGAGCCACTCATCACTAATTCCTCCCAACAGTCACCTCTTTAATACTTTCCAGCAACCAGTCGCATGACTTTTATAGACCCCACCCAATTTACCTCCCACCACCTCCCAAAAGCTATTCAGAACCTCATACTCTCCAAACCAATGTTCCAGGGTTTGCACCACCCCCCCCTCCTGCCTGACTCCCAAGCACTCCTTACACTCAAAGGCCCCTCTCAGGACCAGATGACCTGATCTGAAGTTCAATATCACATTCTACCTTAGCACTCTCCACTATATTACTCAGAATTTGTGGGGCAACCACTTCTTCATCTCCAACCCCCAGGTCTACAGCCCTCTCCAGTCTCACTCCTCTCCAATCCCTACTTGCTGCCACCTCTCTGGCCGAAAGTTCTGCCCTATTTCACACTGACTTTCTACCCCAGCCTCTAGGTCAAAGTCCATTGCTGGCACCTCTCCCAGTAGCAGCTTATACCACATTACAACCCTACACTCTGCAGCTCTACCTCAATATAGCCCTCCTACCTAATGCCAATCCTGTGCACCCCCTCAGCCATCCCCCACCAGAATCCTCTATACTGGAGTCTTCTACTTCCTCCCCTCTCCACCAATGCCAGTAGGTCCCCAGATGACTCCTGGAGAGCATACCTTGCCTCCTACACCTTTTGCATTAGTGGGACCCAGCCACTCCCTTTTAGTACTGCTGCTCTTTTCAACTACCAGGCACAAAAGCAGTGCAGTCATTTAGAGAAGTCCATTAACCCCAGGCCTCCCCTCTCCACCAGTATCACCAAGACTTCCTACTTAATCTGACTTCTGTGGCCAGCCCAAATCCACTCCCTCACCAGCTTCAGCAGCCTCTTGATCACTCATGCTGGAAATTCCAAGTGGTATGCCAGGTACCACAGCTTTGGCATTCAATAAATGTTCAATATAGTCACCCTGCCAGTCAGAGAGATATGCTGCCCTCCTCAGCTCCTCAGCACATCTCCCAAAACTCCCACCTTGGCCTTCCACCAGGCCTTAGGCAGTACTGATTCATACATCAAGAAGAAAATTCCCAACTACTACCCAGCTTCCCCAGGGGGAACAACAGTACCAATAATGTCTCCTCCAACCAATCTATTCCTCAGGACTATTGTTTCATACTTGTGCCAGTTCAGCTTCTGCCCAGAGCACTATTCATACCATCTTATAGTCTCCTTAAGCTCCACCACATCCTCAGTGGTACCCAGACCCACCACCATATCATTTACAAAGGCCCCTACTTTCCAATTCATACCTAGCACAGTCAGCCCTCCTATTTTCTGCCTAACTCTGTCAAACAGTGGCTCCAAGGATAGTGCATAAAGAATAGATGACAAGGGATCCCCCTTTGGCACCCTATGCCCAAGGGGGAAGGCAACTCCCCTGTGTCTGTTTACCATGATTGCTGCCTGACTTCCCTCCAGAAGGTGGATAATGGTATTCCCTAGACTCTCAGGTATCTCAATCTGCTCCAATATCTTCTCCAGTCAGACTCACTATACCCTGTTATAGGCTTTCTACTGGTCCAAAAAAACCAGCTGGCCATCCACTCCAGCAGCTCTAGCCCCTTCAATAATACCATGTACCCAAGCTGTGCCATCCCTGATCAACTGCTCTCTAACAAATCCTCACTGCTCCTCTTCCAGGACCTGCTGTGCCACTACTTGCAGCCTCATCACTAACACCTTTATGACCAACTTTCTGTCCATATTCAGGAGTATAATCAGTCACCAATTCTTCCAGTCCTCTCTCCATCCCTTGTCCTTATAAAGTAGTGCCACCAATTCCAACTTCTGACCACCTAGCCAGGAGCTGGACTCAACCACTTCATCACACATATCCCTCACCTTACAGAGCACTCCCTCCACCTTCACCATCTTCTTCCAGAAGTCTCAAGGCAGCCCATCCTCCCCAGGGGCAGTCCTCAACTTTGTAGCTGCCAGAATATGCAGAATCTCCTCCTCTCTCACCAGTCTTGCCAGTTCCTCTAGCCATTCTACCTCTGGGGGGCACCAGTCCTCCAAACACTCCACAATGGCCTCACTGTCCTCACCTCCCTCTTTCTTACTCTATAGCTTCCCCCAACAATCCTTAAGCTCCCCAAGAATCCCCTGGACCCCAGTCACCAAGCAGCCATCTCCTTCAATGATCCTCTCTCACTGCTGCTTTACTCTCCTTACCCTTAGTAGCCTAGAGAGATACTTAGTAGGTCTCTCTCCTTCCTCCAGCCCCTGCTATCTAAGCCTCACTACCATCTCCTGCACATGACTCTTCTTCTCTATTCTCCAGATTCTCTTCAATTCCTCAATCTCCATCCTCACTCATGCCATCTGCCAATCCTCTTCCTCCTCCCCCCCTTGTCTCTTCAAAGCCAACTACTGTAAGAGTAGTTGTTCTAACTGATGAGATGCCCACAGCTCCTTCTTCTGCTGGAGTCTCCCTTTCTGTCTTCCAGCTTCACTCTAGTATATTCTTGTCACTTCCTTCAGCTTCATCCATCTGATCTCCACTGGGACCCTCTCCTTCCTCTATCTAGCAATACTGGTCACTACCTCCCCCTTTTACTTCCCCCATAGATCCCCATCCACCAGTAGAGCACAATTAAGCCATCAATTTCCAGGCCCCTCCCCACTACCCCCAAAGTTCTCCTGCCCTAGCACTTTCCAATGGTCTGACCAGAGGCACTAGATGACTCCAAGTTCCTGCCAAACATCCTCTCCCCAGCAGTCAGCCAAGAGCACCCAATTAATTCTCATTCCCAGTCCATTGACCCAGTGTGTGAAGACCTTATCTACTTCCTACTTAACCCTCCCCACATTACCCAGAGCACTCAGCCTCTCAATCTCCTTCCATCTGCTCAGCCCACTACTGCAGCTATCTACTCCCACTCCCCCATCAGAGTGGTATCCTATACCATATTGAAATCCCCACTCAAAATATCCACCCTAGCTTCCATCAGTGATCTATCCTCCAGCAGCCCCTCCAACCAGCCCACTCTCTCACCTCAGACCACTGGATAGTAATATGATTCAACTACTATTGGGCCCCACCCTGGCCTCTTTTAAATTCCACACATAAGGTATTTGCCCTATCCCCCAATGCCCACCAGCTCTTCTTTACCCTTGTGAATCAAGATCTCAACACTTCTACACCATTCTGCCACCCCACCCCATTTCTTAGTCCAGTTCAACCTGTCCACCTTCTCTTTATACCTCACATCCTGCAAAAGAAAGAGATCAGCCTCTAACTTCTATAGCCATTCAAATATATTCTGATATCACTCCACATCCTGCAGCTCATTGATATTGAAAGATAAAATGTTAGTTATACTATTTATAGGAAATAATATTTGTAGATAGTACAACTTTTCTAGGCCATTCAGATTTCTAGCTTGATGTCCATTCTAGATAGATCCAAGAGATACTCAGCCTCCATCTCATCCTTCTCAATCTCCTTCTTTTTCATTACAGCCACAACCTTCTGAGCAGCCTCATCATCTTTCTCCTTTACTTCTTCTCTGTAGTCCTCACAGACTGACTGCCATAGCTCAGTCCTATTCTTTACTACTCAGCAGTCCTCTACTGCTCACCTTGCTGCCTCTCTCAGCTTGGCTTCCCTCCTTGCATCCACCTCATACCCCTCCTCCTCCAGTATGACCACCAGTATCTCTGATAACAACTTGTCCAATACTCCCTCTCCAGCTAGGATATACTGCTACTCTGCCTCCCCCAGGACACAGAAATCCATCTCTGTAAGTTCATCTGCTACCAGATCATTAAATGTAGCCAACAACCACCCTGCCCCCCTGACATGACCAATACCTGGGGTCATGGGCCTCTTGCTCTCTCTAGTTCTGCTCACACTCTCAATACTCCCTCCTTTACCTTTACCAGACTGCTCTTCTGTCACCCCAACTACCACCTTTCCAAGCTTGACATTCAGAACTCCAAACCTTATACTCTGGGTCCTCTTCATCACAATATCCTCCCTCTCAGTCTCTGGCACCAAGCTACTATCCAAGACTTCTTCTTTCTCAGCCCAGTCTTTCTCCTCCTCTTCCAAATCAATGAAGAATCCAGACTCACCCTCCTCAACAATCTTCTTATGCTAGGGAGCATACTTTGAACTCTCAAGGCCACCTATGAGCTCTGGTGGAGATACCATCCCCACACCTGTCTTCTCCTTAAAGCTCACCAGTAGGTCTTTCTATATATACCTCCTCTGTCTCCTCTCCCATGTCTCCTTATTTACCTGCACCTTCCTACCATCAACCTCCTCCACTACTGTCATATTCTCAAAGGCCTCTCAAGCCTTTGCCCTCTACTCCATAGCCCCTACCAGCTCCTACAGCACTTCAGCAAATTTTCTTCCTCCTTCTCAGTTCCCCTCACCCTTGATACCTTGCACTCAACTGGGTTCCACTTCAATACTTTTGGCCAGTTACTTGCCTTCTCCATTGCCTCTCTCTCAGCCACCCTCAATCTCTCTTCCATATCTCCTGTTCTGAATATTATTCCCTCCCACATCTGAAAACTAATATTGACTATATCCCTATACTTCTTTATTACCATACTGACTCTCCCTCTTGTCTTCTCCATTGATATTGTGGGGATTTCTTTAACCATCAAGTGCACCACTCTGGAGTCCCAGCACAGATACCTCAACATCAGAACCATAACCTCACCCACTATGATCTTCTTCAACAGAGCATCCACCAGATACTTCTTCTCTACAAATCCTACTTCAACCCCTCTAGCTTTTTCAGAAACTTCACTGATGCCACATCCATCAGCTGCTTCCTCAGTAGCCCAAGACCATCTTTGCTGTCACCACCAAGCTCTGGAAGCTCACCATAACTGTGAATTCTGAGATTGACTTCTTGAGTAATGGGACCACTATCAGTCCCATTACACCATCTGACAGATCATCTCCATGTACCAGCCCTGATCCCCCCTGGCTCCCCTTGCCACTATCAGCAGTCACATCTAGATTTTTTTCCAGATTGGCCATTACACCACTATCAGCAGTCCCAGTCACCATGTCAATTACATCTCCTCCAGTCCCCTTCTTCTCTCCTCCAGAAAGCACTCCTTCAGTATCTTCAGTCTTCTTCTTCTTTCCCACTGTCTTCCACCTCTCAGCACTCTCTCCTCCTCTACTGTTCTTGACTGCCACTGCAAAGCTCACCACTTCACTATCTCTTGCCTTCTTGCTTGCCTCCTGCCCCCTCCTTACTCCTCTACTCATTGATGGTCCAAAAAACCCCAGTCCCAAACCTATCCCTCTCTTTCCATACTGCCATTTGAATGCTGGACTACCTCCCATACCAGTATACTTGCCAGAACCTTGCTTAGTTACCATCACCTTAAGAGTTTTTTCCAATAAACAATAAAAAAGTGTGTTAAAAGTGTGTGTAGAAATTGGTGTAATGTGAAAGTTACCAGAGAGAGGTAGTAAGCCAATAGCATAGCTAGCAACCATCACCACTGGCAAACCAATAGTGTAACTTAGTCAGACCTTGCTACTAGAGAATAGCAGAAGCAAACTTATATATAATAACCCAGAAGAAAGAGTGAATAAACCTCAGTCAGTTCTAGTTTAAAGTAAAAAGGGTTACAGAGAAACACCTGCCTCCAAGAGACCAGCTAATTCAGAGAACAAGATAACTAGAGCACTGAAGCTTGAGGTTTGAGTTGAAGAATTACTCTTGCCATGTATATACAACCCCGCACCCAAGATTCAAGTTAGCAAGTCCATTGGTTTAACAGCCAACTTAAGTTCGAGTGTAAGAACTTTGGGAAAAGACTCAAGACCACCGCCTAGACCACGTTAACCCAGCCGCGCATTCGAACCAACCACGCATTTCGGACCAACCACCATTCGGACCGCGCATTCAAGACAAGACCCGCGCATTCAAGTAGCGCATTCAAGATTCAAGACCACGGAACCCAGCCAAGGAACCCAAGGAACCCAAGGATACCCAGCCATAAGATACAAGACCGCCAGGAAAGCCAGAACGACCAGAGACCCGTCCCCAGTTAACAAGTCAGACGTACGAGCCATCGACCTCCGTTTTCCCGACCCGCTGCGCCACGAACCGCCAAATTCAAGAGTTACCGACCGACCGACCATATTCCAGACAACAAGATAATCGCCGCGCATACAAGCCCGTCGCATATTGAGCCTACGAACCCAAGTATTCGTCGCCAGGAACGCCCTTTAAGTACGATTGAGCCGTCGCCACTGAATAATCGAGCCACCGAACGACCTCCCGCAATCGACGCTATTGACTTTTGACTTTGACGACATTTCGAACGACCCGATCACGTGACTATCGACTCGGAGACGCCTTTTCAATTCGAAGATACATATCGCGCGCTTCACCAAGTGGGACATTGAGCCGTGCTTGAAGCAATTAGAGATACGAACCGCACGCCACAATAGATATTATATTTGAGCAATAATTGACAATGGATTCTATATGAACTGCCGGGCGACACCGGAGGACAATGGACTGTTGAGTGATAGTGGTGGACTGGACGAGTGAACGTGTATTGGATGGGCGAAAGTTGATACTGGACGAGTAAACGTGGAGTGGTGGACTGCGGTGAACTTCGGAGGTGGACTGCGGTGGGGGACTGAATGAGCGAACAAATGAATAGCTGATGCAAACAGCATAGCGGGGAGTGTTTCTTCTCTCCTGAAGAGTAGTGGACAACTTCAAAAATTGTGAGTTCGTGCATGCCGTTCTAAAATCCAGCCTCCTTTAAAAGATAGGGCTTTTAATCGCTATGCAACTCTTTAAAATATAAGGGCTTTAATCGCTATGAAACCCTTTAAAAAATTGGGTCCAGAAAAGATAACAGAGGGAAAAATAGAAAGGAAAATCGGGTACATCATGTGCACTCGTGGTCAAAACAGTTTTGTTTCACATTTTGCATATTAGCCCAGCGCCTTCCCTTGTTTTCTCCCGTCGTTTCAAAACGTCAGTCCCGCACACATCCGAAAGATGGCGTATCCCGTCTTAGCCCTATGATGGAGATGTACGGTTTGCACTTGGTGCGCTTCATCCAGATGATATACGACCGCGTCCTGGTAAGGAACCGAAACCGCTGGGGCAGCTTAGTGGCGCTTGACTTGCAGTTCTCGAGCTCAGAGCTGGAGAAACTGGTGGCTGTCAAAGCAAAGAGTTCCGCGGACAGTAAGAATTGAGAGGAGATGTTGAAGAAGCTCAAATCCACAGAGCGCAAGGCCTGCGACCGCCTGGACTGGGAAATTTTCTGGGATTTCGTTGATGAGCGCTCTGGCGAGACAGAAGCCGAGTTCGAAATATTTAAGCAGGATCTCGTGATAATGGTGGATATGGGCCAGCTCAGTGGATTACATCATCACAAAGGCGAATCCCTCGGTGTACCGGTCTTCCAAGGATCCCGATATGCGCTTGATTCGCTTTCAGCTCCGATTCCACGACTTCGAATAGACATTTTGTGTGGAACACATGCGTCATTATTCGTTTGAAAGTGTAAATAGTATTCAATATTCAATATGCTTATTCCATGTAATTTGACCATCACATGCTAATGGCTCTTCTGAATTATATTGAAAGATACACGGTATAGATCAAGACAAAATATTATGCCAAGAATTTCTTTATGAGGCTCGGACTGGAAGCACCATATATCAAAGAATATGTAACACTTCATATATAATCACTCATTCTAATATGCTAATGGCTAAATATTAAAATAATACTTAGCATCCTAATATATAAACAATAGATTCAAGTTAAAGGAACAATTCGTCATATTTCTTATTGCAAATATATATATGCTGTCATGTCACGAAATATATAATAATATATATTAACATAAATGTCAAAATACGGAGGCCGAATTATACTACAATTGTAATTTTAAGTTATACAGCGAAAAGGCTGGGCAAGCGTCATCGACTCCGTCCTTTGTAATATGCGGTTTTTATATTTGTAGACGCGTGTAACAGATACACAATTTATATATAACTAAACATACGATAAAAGGAATACAGGAATTACGGGGAAAAAAGGTCACAGCTCCGGCGTGCCTTGAGGGGGGGGGGGGTATTCGTGGAAGACCCAATGGGTCGTAATGTATCTCCCCTTTCCTCACCTTTGCTCGGCATTTCATTCCTACCATTGCCTCCACGTTCGCTCGTCCAATCCATGTTCGCTTGTCCAATCCATGTTCGCTCGTCCCACCATCGTCTACTCAGTCCACTGCTCGTCCAATTCACGTTCGCTTGTTCAGTTCACATTTGCTTGTCCGACATTCGCCTGTCAAATTTACAGTGCGTTATCTTGTTCATGTGCAGCCCAAGTCCACTATCGCACGGCGGTAGTGCATTTGTCGAGTTTTAGGATTTCAAACGTTTCGGTGTCAATGTTAGCGATCATTGAGATTACAGAATCTAAGCTTGGATTTCCAACATGACATACCACCAGAGTTAAAGTTCTTGCCAACGCCGTTTTCCCCATCGCACTAGTTGATTGTCTGGTTTTGAATGCTACTGGTGATTTTCTCTATTCACCAGAAGTGGAACACATATACATATAATCCAGCGTTACAGAATAGATGAAAAATAGCTATTGGTGATAAATTTCTATTTGCCTCTTTTTGGCTTGTAATTATGATGAACACCCCTGGCATATTTGCTCTTTTGCATCTTCTGCCACACCTTTCAATCAACAGTAATTCATACATCCATTCCTACATAACTACATCAATGCTATTAGAATTTATTTTGCTTATTAATCTTATACATATAAAATGGCCGGAATCAGAAGCCAGGTGGCACCATAAGAAGCGCTATTTCAAGTTCTACAGGGGTAAGGAAGAACCGCGTGGTGAATGGAAACGGATCCCCACCCTCAGCTGTGCCCGTGACCTAGGGCTCCGCTAACATTATTTTTGGAATTTTGCGTAGACCGCCATACACTCGGAAAATTGACAGCTCGCATGGTAAGATGATGTTTGCGCATCCTGGAGATGAACAACTATTTCGAAAAGGCCGTGCAGCCAAGACAGCTGATCAGCACCAAAAAAATATTTCCTCCGCAAAACGTTCCAATTCCGTTCAAACACTTCTCGGAAACAGGGGCTGCCCTCAGCAGTAAGAGAACAGATTCGTTTATTAGACATAAGGTGTAAAATGATGGATTCAAGTTGTTTCAGACCAGACTGGAAGGGTTTATATAGTTGGACATTTTTAGTCTGTGAACCCTTGATGATGTATGAATGATCCTCTAGATTCAAAATTAATTGCGGGGTAGGTGATGCCGTGACGCGGGACGCGGACTTTAGGTAACGCGGGACCGCTCAAAAGCTGTCACTCCGAGGTCGCGTGCCAAATTGGGGTAAGACCCACATTACGAAGCGGAATCTAATCCCCGAAATTTTCAGTGCAGAAGGACCCGAAATGAACCGCTCGGAGCTTTACTCTTCGCAACACAAGGTTCGAGTTTGCTGAGAAGCTCAATTTAAAAAAACAGTGAACCCGGCGGTAGAGATTTCCATTGAAACGAGGGGAAATGAAAGAGAAGTTGTTGTAGCAGATCTTCAGGAAAAAGGTTCTGAAAAGCCACTCCAACAATTTGCAGCTCCTTCATCCAGATCCTTAATAATTTATTTGAACCCTGTCCTTTCGGCCAATCCAACATGGGCAACACATTATCTCGCCGTCGTGCTTCAAAACGTCGATCTCGCGAACCTCCTGAAGACGAGGAATCCCGCCTTAGCCCTATAATGGAGGTGTACGGTGTGCTCATAGTGCGCTTCATCCAGATGATCCACGACCGCGTCCTGGTGAAGAACCGAAAACGCTGGGGTAGCTTCGTGGCGCTTGATTTGCGTTTCCCGAACTCGGAGCCGGAAAGGCTGGTGGCGGCGACGGCAAAAGACACCGGACAGTAAGAATCGAAAGGAGATATTGAAGAAACTCAAATCCGTAGAGCGCAGAGAATGTGACTGAACTGGGAAATTTTTTGGGATCTCGTTGACGAGACCGAAGCGGAGTTCGAAAGATTCAAGTTGGAACTAACGACGATTGAGATGGAACGCCGAACGACGATTGAGATGACGGAACGACGATTGAGATGATGGAAGAAAACTGAAATGAGAGTTTTTTAAAAGATATCTCAAATGAGATAATAAAAAAATAAAAAGCCAGTTAGCTTCCCCTTCAGGATTTTTAACTCAGTTGCAATAACTTGAGGACCATCAACTTCAGCTTCAAAAAAAAAGTTCTGGCATAATAAATCTTTCCTCCAAGAAATATGAGAACCATATAAACCCAAAAACCAGTCAAAACGTGTAAAAAAAATTGCAGCAGTCTCACAGGGCAAATGACAGATTAACAGGGAGAGTCCAGTTGGATTGGATTATGGCGGCAGTCACAAAATTGGTCACGTGGTGTGGTTTGTAGATTCGCCGTGCTGCGAATCCAGGTGCTGCACTCCACGGGTTTGAGTTTCTTCAACATCTCCTTTCGATTCTTACTGTCCGCTGTGCCTTTTGCCGTGGCCGCCACCAGCCTCTCCTATTGGTGCGGGATCGTCGAACGGTGCAAATACCAGCATAAGCATATCAGCGTAATGTGATTTGCCCATGATGCTCTTTGTACAATACTTTCCACTGCCAGACGGCATGTGTTCCACATACTAAATGTCTATTCTAAGTCATGGAATTGGAGTTGAAAGCGAATCAACCGCATGTCGGGGTCTTTCGAAGCCCAGTACACCGAGGGATTCGCCTTTGTAATGATATGGTCGACACTGAGCGGGCCTCTATTAACCTTTGTCGTAAGCTCCAACTTGAATCTTTCGAACTCCGCCTCGGTCTCGCCAAAGCGCTCATAGACGAAGTCCCAGAAGGTTGCCCAGTTCAGGCGGTCGCAGGCGCTGCACTCCACGGGGTTGAGTTTCTTCAACATCTCCTTTCGAATCTTACTGTCCGCTGGGCCTTTTGCCGTGGCCGCCACTAGTCTCTCCGGCTCGGAGTTCGGGAACCGTAAATCAAGCACCACGAAGCTGCCCCAGCGTTTTCGATTCTTCACCAAGACGCGGTCGTGGATCATTTGGATGAAGCGCACAATGAACACACCGTACACCTCCATCATAGGGCTAAGACGGGATACTTCATCTTCAGGAGGTGCGTGGGACCGAAATTTTGAGGCACGACGGCGGGAGAATATGTTGCCCATAGAAAGACTGGGCTACGATATACAATGGATGAATTTGATTTTGATTTTAAGTTGCTTCAATCAGACTGCGAAAGTTTATATGGTTGGAACTCCTATGACGTAGACCCTATGCTACAAGCAATGTAAAGATATAACAAGAAAATAAAACCACGAGGGATAACCTTATTTAGGATCGGCATTTGTTTATAGCGTTTGTCACGCCAACCCCTGAAGTCGGGAGGGTGGAGAAGCAGCGTGGTTGGAATATTGGTGGCCGTTGCTCCCGGGGGGTGAAGGGGTGAAATGAGGAGAGGGTGGCATAGGTAAACATCTAGAGAGCAGAAGCGCGGATACAACTCGTAGATTCCTTTGTCAAGCCCATGAAAAAATAATAAAAAATAAAATAAAATAAAAATCAAAGGCAATTCTCCTCGCGGAGTATGCGGATATTTCTTATTCGGTTGTTGTTTACCCGAACCATACGAGTGATCGTAATTTTGGAAAGTGCAGGGCCTCGCCAAATTTAGTAAATTTAGGTCATCATTTATGTAATACTCGAAACGAGCGTTCCCTTGGTGTGGATCCCCCCAAATACGTTGACAAATGCCATGTGGACAGGGACAAGGGGAACCATGAGATTCAGGGCAATGGGCCGACGCCGTCGCGTGAGGGGGGAAATCTTTTATGGTAAATGTTCATGGCCCAGCTCCGGATGGGTTTAAAGTAAAAACAACGTGGACGATGGTGTCACATAGTGAATAGAGACCAAAATCGGTTGGTACTCTAGACACGGCAGTTATCCAAATGGTTGTTTGTTTACCTCTCAAGTTCCACAAACATATGTATCATCCATTCTATCCAAATTAGGAAGATCTCAACTCTTCATGCCTTCCCACCTGAACACCAAAAGAGTCCTAATTCAGATATGGAGCGTGTCCAATGAACGAGGTTCGGACACTGCGCTTTACGAGATATTTTATCAACGTGGAATGAAGTCTATTTCCATTAGAGCTCCGCAAACAGACCCGACCCGACTGGACCAGGGAGAAAATTTCCCAGACCCGAGTTTAGACCAGGCCTGTCAAGCATTGTATCTCGATGAAATGACGTTTAATGGCCCTCAGCTTGTTATATTCCCCTTGTAAAGGCAGATACAACGAGCTAATGATCATTAAATTCGGACGTCATTTCTTCGGGACTGGGTCTAAACTCGGGATTTGGTCTGTTTGCGGAGCTCTAATTTCCAAATAAACCTCGAAATTATGAACCAATAGTTGAACATGCGATCGACCACTGGTGCTCAGCAAATATTATGATCGCCAGGCGTACCAAGGATACTTTTGGGGAAATTGTTTTTAATTTTTGACGTATGTCACAATGGTTACATGAACGGGGCGGGGCGCTGGCAATTTTGGAATGCGTCGGTCGGGCCATCTAAATCCCAGAGGTCCTAGACGAGTCCAGTAAACACTTACAGTGTATCTTAGAGAAAGAATCCCCCGACACGGCCAAGCCCATCCAAGTCGGTCCCTTGCGACTGTCTACAACGCAGGCTCACCGTGGTTCCGAATCGGAACTTCTACACCATACAGCCAGACGACAATGTCAGCCATGTAAAAAAAAAAAA
>RQIL01043858.1:0-25418 GCA_003951145.1 Jimgerdemannia lactiflua | reverse complement strand
GTCACCGCGTCAGCTCCCGGTTCCAGTCGGGTACCGCCAGAAAAGGAAGGCCCCACTTCCCAAGCCTGCGGGCCTCGATTGCGTCGCCGCGTCAGCTCCCGGTTCCAGTTGGGTATAGCCCCACCCCCCGCCAACCAATCAGAAGGCCCCACCGAATCAGCACTCGCCACACCCCGATAGCCGTCACCAGCCTGGCACCCTACTGGTCCACCGTTATCGCCCTTCTGCCTATCTGTGATGGTCATCTCCCCTCCTACCCAACTCCACCTGGAAAGCAGTCACCTACGCCAGAACCGCGCTCGCTAGGAAGCTCACCAAGACAGATGACATAAATACTTAACATAGTATAGTAATTAGCACAACAACCACTGCTGTGGAAAAATGTATAAATAACTTAGATAGCTAAAGTAGGAAGTACCCCTTACAGTGACTATAAGTTTGAAAAACTCTTCAAGGTCTCACAGGTGGTCTTTGAAATTTGCTGAGTAGATGTTGGAATCATCCATATAGTTAATTAGGTAGTAGTGGATGAGAGGGGCATATACTGAGTTCATCATTTGCTGAAAGGTTGGGGGTGCATTGTAGAGTCCAAAGGGTATTCAGAGATATTCAAACAATTTTTCTAGGACAAGAAAAGCTGTCTTTTGAATGTCTTTTGGGTCCAATGGTATCTCATGGAATCCTGCAAATAGATCCATACTGCTGAAGTATCTTGCATTTTGTAGCTGATCTAGAAGGTTATCAATTCAGAGCAAGGAGTATATATCTTTTTTAGTTACTGTGTTGAGTTTTCTGAAGTCTACAATAAGTCTCCATCCTCTTTTCTTGGGTATAATAAATATAGAGCTAGCCCAAGGGCTGGTGGAGGGTCAGATGACTCTATTGTCTAAGAGTTCCTGTATGTATTCTTTCTTAAATGTCTTCAAATAGTGGGGTATCCTGTATGGTTTCTATTAGATGGATGTTACATTTCTTGTATTTATACTATAGTGGTATAATAGGTTGTATAGTAGATTGCCATAGTCTGTGGTGAAGATGTTCTGATATTTATAAAGGAGCTTAGTCAATTGTTGTTGTTGCTGAGGGGTCAATTCTTCTCTGATGTTTGTAGAAGGCTTTACTTTCTCCTGGATTATAGAGGGGTCTTTCTTTTCTTCTATAACCTTTTGCCATTTCTCTATAAGTTTAATTTATAAACTTCTCTGTATGTTTGGTTAAGGTAGGGTATCAGGTGTCTAATGATGGTTTCTTTTGGCAAGATGATATTGTCCCAGCTTGTATTGATTGCTCAAAAGTATACTGGATTCATCTTGTCAGAGAATGTATATCCTTCTATATGTAGATTTTAGATTTCTTCATTAAGTTTGAAGAAAAGATCCCTAGAGTCTAGTGGTGCAAAGATTTTGATGATGGTTTGCTCTCCTGACTCAAGGATAAGGTTCTTGTGAAGCTTTACTAATTGGCAGAAAACTTGCTGAGGGGTATTTGCTTTGAATTGGCTGACCTAAAGGAGATGTACTTCCTTCTTATCTGAGCTTCTGAATCCTTTAGTTTGTCTGATTCCTTGAGTGAGCTTGAGTACTTCTTGCAGCTGAGGAGTCTTGTACTCAAGGAAGACTGCCTGTATGATTTTGTCTCCTTTGTTGATTCAAATCTATTCACTACTTCCATTTCTTAGGATGACCTTGATTTCATCTATATATCCTAGATCAATGGTTTCTCCTTCAGTGGAAAGTCCTTCAAGGGCTAGCCCAGACCTTGAGGTCAACTGGATGTAAGTTCCTTTTGGTGGTTGCATGGTGATATCAGTTCTAATGAGCTTTGTACTTTCGGGGTCCATACTAGTATCATAAAGACTGCTAAGATCATAGCCAATATTTTCTTGATGTGCTTTTTTCAGTGGAATTGCACTGGGATGAAGCAGGGTGAACTATGCAATATTCTTGTGAAGTATAGGCTATCTATAGACTGAGGCTCCTGTTGCTTCAAATCTCTAATCTCTAATGTCTAGATATGGCCATCTTACTCTAGTAGAGGGCTCAAAGATAATTGATTCCTCTTTTTCCAGTAGGGTCTAGGGCTTTTATGAAGTTGATAGCATCATCTATCCATCCTTGGCAAGTTGTATGGCAAATGAGGGCTAGGATATCTTCTTCTAGGTCATATATCTTGAGGATCTTTCTTGTGGATCTCTTCTTTTTCTCCTTTTAAATTTGGGCTTAGTCATCTTCTCTCTTGAGTGTGTATACAATCACATCTTTGCTGAGATGGATCTTTTCACATTGATAAGACCAGTATCTGGAATGCTTTCTATGATGACAATGTCCTATAGCTTAGAAGTACTTCTTTCTTTCTTCAATTTCTTCTAGCTTCAGAAATCTGCATCCATTCATATCATACTTTGGTGGGAGGGTAGAGAGGGGTTTTACTTCTATCTGAGTGTAGAATCCTACTCCATTTATTCTCTTTGCAAGTGTGGTGATGGATTCTTGGAAAGAGGTTCCTTTTGCAATAATTTTTACAGATTTTGATTCAGAGGGCTGTCTGGCTTACTGGTCCAATATGTGGCATTGATAGTAGTAATCTCTTAGTAAGTGGAAAATAACTTGATGGAGGCATCTGCCTATTCAGAAGGCTCTCTTTTGATGGGTTTTGGACCTTAAGATAACTGTCTATAAGCTGGGTCCAACTTTTTCTTCACTCCAGGAGATATTATTAGCTTCTTTTTCTTATAGTGCCCAATTCAGATCATCTCATAAGACAACTGTAAGGAGCTCTTCATTTTCAGAAATACCATCATCTTTTTCCTCTAGTGGCTAGTCTTTGCTTGTACTTCTACTGCTTCAATTTTAGGATTGAGCATAACTTGTATATGGCTTTTTAGCTGAGTATTATGAAGACATCTCTTCTTTCTTCTGCATTTAGGGCATATAGTACCAGGGCTTTTTCGAATTCCCATATGTCTAGATGAGTGTTTCTTGCATTTCTGTCTTTGAAGGCATTTGATACATCTTCTAGCTTCTCCAGCAATAGCTCTGATTGTGATAGAGATAGTATTTTATACCCACACATTATCTTCTAGTCTGTCTTCTATCATATTGATTCGGGGCCTCAGTCTGAGGTCATTGTCATTTTCAGAGTCCTCTTCTTCTGGCATATTCTTCTTAAATAGTCATATTCTTCTTCTTCTTTTATGGCTTAAAGCTAGTAATCTTGACTTAGTACTTCTTTCTTCTGTAATAGAATTTGAGTACTTATTGACCAATATTGACATCTGCATTCATTTTCTTCATCCAATTGGTGCTAAGGATCATGTCATAGATGATAGCTTCGGTCACAATTGCCTTGGGAATGGCAAACTGGATGTGTCCAAGAGTGATGGTGATATTTCAGACTTCTCCCAGGGGTTGGGTTTGGGCTCCATCTACTACTATGATACTGAGGCTGGAGAGTCCATCAATGGGCTATTGAATGCTGTCTAGAAATTTCTTGGCAATAACACATATAGCTGCTCTTATATCAATGAGGATTTTTGCCTTCTGGCCTCCAATTTCTCCAAACAAGTAGGTGCTGACATGTTTTTCTGCAGCTTGTACTGCTGGGGTTACTGGTTCTTCTTGGGGGGATAGAAACTCTTCCTATGTAAGATCTGGTAGTTGTAGCAACTTATTTCTTACTCCTGCAGGTATCAGTTTTAGGAATTGTAAGAGTGAAACCCCCATCTTAGCTTCTTGGATCTTCTTTCAGGCTTTATTATAGATATCCTAGGGCATGGTCTTTAGGATATATTTCTTCTTGGTCTTTGGAGTCTTATTTTCTGATTCTGGTTCTTCTCTCATCTCTTTATCAGCAGATTCTAGTAGAGGTTCTTTTCCATTGATAGTAGCTCTAGGAATGAATGGTAAAGAAGAATGAGAAGGTATATCAACCTGCTCCTCCTCATCTTCCTCTTGAATAATTCTCCTGCTGGTTCTTTTGAGTATCTTCTCTACTGCTTGGGGGCAGCCTACTGCTCTCTTTCTTTTCTCTACTAAGTAGACTATTTCTCCATATTCAGCTTTGATTGGGTACAAGTCTAGGTCACTATATTCTTCACTGTCACTCTGCTCATAGTTTTCAACTGGGTGAGCTTCTGTTCTTTTGTTGTGGATATCCTTTCAGTTTAGTAGTTCAGAATTCTCTAAACTACTTTGGTTGTTGTATTCAGTAATATAGTATTCTTGCTGTCCACACTTATAGCATTGGACTTATGCTCTATCTCTTTGAGGATAGTTTTAACTATTAGAGGATGGATAATTCCTTTAGTAATCCTGATTTTCATGTGGTGGATATCTTGACTAGTAGTTCTGATTTTCACATAGATAGCTTGACTGGAAATTCCGATTTTCACATAGTAGATATCTTGGCTAATAGTCCCAATTTTTATATGTGGTGAGCCTTTCAATCTGCCCAACTAGTCTATCTACTTTCGAATTGAGATCTTGAATCTCATTCTTGTTCTTCTTCCATTCTTTGGTAGGCTTTTCACTTTTTGATTCTCCTTAAAAGATTCCTTACAGGACCTTGACCAAGAGGTCCTCCTTATCTTCTTTCCAATTGTCAGTCCAGATGGTTCCTTGCTTGACATCAAAGTATTTTTAAGCTACATCTACTTATTCTTCAGGCTTTCTGATGCCCAAGGTTTGGACATATTAAGCAATGTTGGGTGGATTCCATTCATGAAAATCATTGGACCAATGATGTTTTGATTGACAGCATTAAATCCAGCAGTATGTATTCTCTTCTGGATTCTTATAAAGAATACTCTTGGGGATTCTCCAAGGTTCATCCTCATTTCCATGATGGTTTATCTTTGGGTTGATAAATCTCTCAGGGCTGCTATTCCTTCGATTGCATCTATGAATTCTCTTGGATCTTCCTCTGGGTATCCTGCAAATGTGGATAGTGTTGTGCCTATTTTGTTATTACTATCTTTTGATTCTGTTTCAATTTCTGAGTCTGATTCTAAGTTGTTGGCTATTGATGGATATGAGCTTGAAGATGCAAAGGATCTGAGAGATAGTACACTATTGTGGGTGAGATTCTTGGAATCAGGGTTATTGGTCTGGGTAAATCAGGAAAAACTCTTAGAGGAAATCTTTCAAGATAGTTGTTGAGGTCTTAGACAAGATTGTCAAAGTCTTAGTTGGTGTTGTCTACTTCATCTGATGTAAGCTCATCAAAATCTTTGATTGGTATATCTACTGGTAAAGGATTTTGTACAGTACTGGTTTCTGCAATATCAGATCCTTCTAATATCCAATTCTAGAGGTAATTACATCTCTTCCTGTCCAAATGCTTTGTAGTGCTGAGATTTTTTCTCTTGTGGTAGCTAAAATTAGTGCTGTGTCAAAGATTGCAGTTGTACTGGTTTCCAGATTGAAGATTGGGTTCTGTGAACTAAAAAGTCATATAGATTATTGATTTTGTAATTTTCCCAGTTGAGCCTCCAAATGTAACATGCCTGGCTCAATAGAGGTAAATTACAAGGTTGGGCAGCTATGTAGATTGACTTGAGCCCCTAGTTACTTTGTTAAAAAGCAACAAAATATTTAGATAATATGTATAGATTTCTCCTATATTGGTATTTAGTAGTATAATATTCAAACTAGAGAATTCTGTATGATCAATTTGAGTGATTTCCTTTTTAGGCAGTATTTTTGGGTTGTATATATAAATGGGTTTCCTTCTTGAGTAATGGTGGATAATTTGTATGACTCATTGATCTGTCTGTAATTGAGTTTCTTGAATTTGGCAGATTTTCCTTAAAAGAGTGAGTTCTCTAGAAATCAGTGATCAGATTCTTTTTCTGGCAACTAGACTAAAAGTGGCAGATTCCTCAGATATGGTCTTTGAACAATACAGTTAAGCAGACAATGTAGCTTAAGTAGGTGATGTGGGTTGGGATAAGGTGGATTGAGCAGCATAGGCTTAAATGATACAGATAAATGATATGGATGAATAATGTAGATTAGTGGAATGTGGCAGATCAGCAGACTTCTTGAATGGTAGCTTATTCCTTAAGCGACAGATCTCTTGAATGTGGCAGACTTAAATGCAGTAGTTCTTCACTTGAACTTGGTGACAAAACTTCAGACTTATCTGGCAAGTGAATCAAAAAGACAGACTTCTTTGAAAATAGCAAACTTCTCTTCAGGCTTATCTAGCAAGTAAACTAAGAACTTCTTTGTATTAGAAAGTGGACCAGAGTAGAAATGAAGAACTAATGCTCACAATCTCTTTTTAATAGTGACTTATTGGCATACATATCTCCTAAGTGTTGCAATTTAATCTTTAGGACCAAGGGGCTTTTGGCAGGTATTTCTCCTAAGCATGTTTGGTAGACAGACTTGCCTTTTGCTTTTGGTTTCAATTTCAGACTGAGGTTTATTCACTCTTGTCTCTAGAGTATTTTATATATTGTAATTGCTACCTGATTGCTAGCTGGCTAATTATAAAGTGCTATTTATGGAGTTATGGTCACTATAAGGAGTTATGGTCACTGTAAGGAGTTATAGTCACTGTAAGGAGTTACAGTCACTGTAAGGAGTTATGATCACTATAAGGGGTTACAGTTACTATAAGAGGTTATGGTCACTATAAGGGGTTACAGTCACTATAAGGAGTCATCTGACAAAACCACCTAAGACTTAACTTAAAGAAGTGCTATTTTGGTAAACAGAGGCTTGAATTCCTTGGATTTGTAGTTTCTAAAGATAGAACACATGCAGACTCCAAAAAGATTAAAAAAGTCAACAACTTCTCTATCCCTAAGACCCCGAAGGAAGTCCTATTCTTCCTGATACTTATATTCTACTATAGAAGATTTATCAAGAGATTTACCAAAATCTCTGCCCCAATCCAAACCTTGCTGAAGAATGGAGTACCATTCTAATGGAAAGAACCACAAGAAGAAGCTTTCTGAAAACTACAATACTGCCTAACCTCAGCACTAATTCTAGTCTAATCAGATCTATAGAAATCTTTTATTCTATATACTGATGTATCTAAGAATGGCCTCAGAGCAATTCTTGTATAAGAAGGGCCTGTGTAATGGTTCTGGTTTCTTAAATGAGGAAGCAACTAAATTTTAGATGTTCAAAGTAGCTTGAAGATTTACTAAGAGTTCAGGAAGATCTTGTGGTTTCTAGGAGTAAATATTCTGAGCTTTATTCATAAAAATAGAGAGGATATTTATACAAGATCCAAAAGAAGAATCCAGAAGGATCTAAGAAATAAATGGAAATGCTAAGAGGAAAGTTCTTGGCAAAGATGATAAATAAAGTTCCACAATGTTTCATGAAGTTCTGTAACTAGCTAAATCAGAAATAGCAGTGACTAAAATGTTCTAGCTAAGGCTTGGCACCAAGAAAGGATTTCTAATCAATCAGAAGATACTAGAAGGTTATGGAAAGTACTAGAAAGACAAAACAAAAAGAAGTAAACTATGCTAAAATGTTACATCTCCCCCTCTTTAAGAATCAATGTCCTCATTGAATTCGGAAGGTAACATAAGAAAATAAAATAAAAAGGAAATACAAATAAACTATATTGGCTCATTGGTAAGGACTGGCCATCCTTGTATAAGGTGAGGGCCAAAGTATCATCTTGATTGGATGAGAACTGGTTTGAACCTCATTAGTTGAGGGTTTACAAAGTTCTTCTATGGGTCTTATTGCTGATGCTGTATCCCTTAGAGTGCCCCAATGCATAATGTACCTAATCAGTACAGTATATCATCTACTATCCAAGAGGAGAATCTCATGGGTAGTCAATGAGTTCCTTTTTACTCAAACTCTTAAATGAGGTCTTGAGAGTTCTTGAGATTAGCAGTGGGTTCTCAGATAGCATTGTATTCGGAGTAGCCCATCCACTTGACTAGGTATTCTATATAATGGTATCAGACTCATTTGTCTAAGATTTTCTTGACTTCATACTTGATGTGATCTTCAACCATAACTGGTACTAAGGGTATTGGAATTTGGCCAGAGTAAGGGAGTGACTGGTTCCAGGCCTTGAGTTGTAACATATGGAATACCAGATGTATTCATATGGTTGATGGTAGACTGAGATAGTAAGAGTAGGTAGAGACTTGCTCAGTGATCTTGAAGGGTCCAAGGTACTTGGGTTGAAATTTGGCTGACTGGTAGTTGACTTGAGATTTGGCTTTGATATTATCAGCTTTGAGTAGAACTATATCTCCAATAGTGTATATGACATCATACCACTTCTTGTCTACATACTTAGCTTAATGTTGTTGAGCCTTTTGCAGATTTGTGGTCACAATCTTGAGAAGGAAATCTATTTTTTTGATAAGGTTCTGAGCAGTGGGGACCTGTGTGTGACTGGATTGCTGGAATGAGACTAGACTTACAGAGGTCTCAGAGTTTTGACCATGTAGTAGCTGAAAAGAGGAAAGACCAGTAGATGATTGGACTGCATTATTGTAGGCAAACTCAGCATAAATCAGGTAGTGGTCCCAATTATCTTACTCATAAAACATATAGTTTCTGAGCATTTGTTTAAGTATTCTGTTCATTTGTTCAGTTTATTTATCAGTTTGAGAGTGAAAGGCAGTAGATATAGCAATTTGAGTTCTAAGAGTCTTAAAGAGTACTTGCCAGAAATGACTTATGAACTTGGGGTTGCAGTCACTGACAATTACTCAGGAAAGTCCATATTGGTGGAAGACAGACTTGAAGAAGATTCTAGCAATTTCAGAGGCAGTGTAATGGTTCTGGTTTCTTAAATAAAGAAGCGACTTAATTCTAGAGTTTCAAAGTAGCTCAAAGAGTTACTAAGAGTTCAGGAGATCTTGTGGTTTCTGGGAGAAAATATTCTGAGCTTTATTCATGAGAACAGAGAGGATATTTATATAAGATCTAAAAGAAGGATCTGGAAGGATCTAAGAAATCAATAGAAATGCTAAGAGGAAAGTTCTCAGCAAAGATGACAAATAAAGTTCCACAATGTTCTATGAAGTTCTGTGACTAGCTAAATTAGGAATAGCAATAACTAAAATGTTCTAGCTAAGGCTTGACACTAAGAAAGGATTTTTAATTATTCAGAAGGTGCCAGAAGGTTATGGAAAGTACTAGAAAGACAAAGAAAAAGAAATAAACTATACTAAAATGTTACATCTCCCCCTCCTTAAGAATCAATATTCTCATTGAATTCAGAAGATAACATAAGAAAATAAAACCAAAAGAAAATACAAATAAAATATATTGGCTCATTAGCAAGGACCAGCTATCTTTATATAAGATGAGGGCCAAAGTATCATTTTGATCAGATGAGAACTGGTTTGAATCTCATTAGTTGCAGGGTTTACAGAGTTCTTCTGTGGGTCTTGTTGCTGATGCTATATCCCTTAGAGTGCCCTGATGCGTAATGTACCTGATCAGTATAATATATCATCTACTATCCAAGAAGAGAACCTCATGGGCAGTCAATGAGTTCCTTTTTGCTTGAACTCTTGAATGAGGTCTTGGGAGTTCTTGAGATTGGTGGCAGGTTCCCAGGTAGTATCGTATTCAGGGTAGCCCATCCACTTGACTAGGTATTCTGTGTGATGGTATTGGACTCATTTGTCTAAGATTTTCTTGACTTTGTACTTGATGTAGTCTTCAACCATAACTGGTACTGAGGGTGTCAGAATTCAGCCAGAGTAAGGGGGTGACTGGTTCCAGGCCTTGAGTTGTGACATATGAAATACTGGATGTATATGCATAGTTATTGGTAGACTGAGTCAGTAAGAGTAGGTAGAGACTTGCTCAGTGATCTCGAAGGGTCCAAGGTAGTCTTGTTGAATGTTCTTGATGGTCTTCTCAATTCTAAGGTAACTAGCTAGTAGGGAGTCATAATGTTTGTAAAGAATCTTATATTATAGTTCAGAGTTGGTAGGAATATAGACCTTGTCTTGATAGTATATGAGATTGTTCTTGAAAGTGTACTTGTCTTTGAATTTCTTGGTGTCTTTTTGTAGAACCAGAGAGTCTTGTTCATATGCTATCTTGATCTGATCAAGGAATTCAGATACCACAGTAACTTGTAAAATAGTGGCAAGGTCAGGTCTTCTTGAGAGCATATCTAGTACAACCAGGGTTTTGCCAGGCTTATAAATGATGTTTAGAATAAAGGTCTGAAGTAACTGACTCTACTTGGCTTGTTGGTGGGAAAGAGTTGGTTGGGTATTAATGTACTGAAGAGATCTGTGATCTGTAATCACATCAAACTCAACTCTTTCTAGATAGTATCACCAGGTCTTGAGAGCATGAATGATTGCCAGAAGTTCCTTTTCATGAGTGGCTAGCTTTTGTTCTACAGGGGACAATTTCCTTGACTCAAATGCAATGAGTCTGTATCCTTGTCCATCATCTTGAGAGATGACTACACTAATTGCGAAGTTGGATACATTAGTAGTGATAGTGAACTTCAAGTTCAGGTCCATATTTCTAAGGACAGGTATATGAGTTAGGTAGTTCTTGAGTTCTTGAAAAGCTTGTTGACAGAAGGTATCCCAGAAGTAGAGAACATAGTGGTCAGAGTTGGATTCCTTTTGCAAGAAGTTTGTCAAAGATTCTACTATACCAGAGAAGTTCTTGACAAATCAATAGTAATATCCAGCCAAACCAAGAAAGGACCTAAGTTCAGTGAGGCTTGCTGGTACAGGCCACTGTTCAATGACTTGTATTTTCCTTAGGTCTACTTGAATTCCTTTGGCTAATACAATGTGTCCAAGGTATTTGACTTGATCTTTAAAGAACCCACACTTCTTGAGTTTTATATAAAGCTTGTGTTCACAGAGGATCTTGAGGACTTGTTCAATGTGTCTGAGGTATTCTTTTTCAGTACTACTGAAGATCAGGATGTCATCAATATACACAAGTATAAAGATATAGAGCTGATCCTTGAAGATAGTTTGCATGAGGTCTTGAAAGGTTGCTGGTGCATTGGTGAGACCAAAGGCTATGACTAGGAATTCATAAAGTCCAAAGGGTATCATGAAGGCAGTCTTGGGTATGTCTTCTGGCTTGATTCGAATTTGGTGATACCCAGAGGTGAGATCAATCTTAGTAAAGTACTTGGCATTCTTGAGAGCATCAAAGATTTGATCAATGAGTGGTAGTGG
This sequence comes from Jimgerdemannia lactiflua, assembly GCA_003951145.1. NCBI lineage: Eukaryota > Fungi > Mucoromycota > Endogonomycetes > Endogonales > Endogonaceae > Jimgerdemannia > Jimgerdemannia lactiflua. The sequence goes on along the minus strand of RQIL01043858.1, from coordinate 14,248 downwards.
GTAATGATTCTTGATGGTAATCTTGTTGAGTACATGATAGTCTATGTATATTTGCAAGGTATCATCCTTCTTCTTGACAAACAGGACTGAGGAGCCAAAGGGAGACTTGCTTGGCTGAATGGCTCTTTGCTCAATGAGTTCATTGAGCTCTTTCTTGACTGCTTCAATTTCAAGTAGTAACATGCGGTACATCTTTTTCTTGGGAATGGCTACATCTGATACCAGTTTGATTTTGTGGTCATGGTCTCTTGAAGATAGTAGATCAGGCAGTTTGTCTGAGAAGACATCCTTGTACTTGTTTAGTAGTAGCTTAACACTTTCGCTAATTGAAAGCTTCTTATCTTCTTTCTTGGGTCGGATCAGTGCAACAAAAGCACAGGTAGCTTTCTTGAGGACCTTCTTGAACTGAATTGCAGAGAGAGTTGCAATTGGGGTTTTTGTCTGAGTCTTGTCAGGCTTAATGGTAATGATAGCTCTATCTTGAATCAGAGTAACTTCATTCTTGGTCCAATCAATGTGTGGGTTGTGCCATGTAAGCTGAGGTTTGCCTAGGATCAGGTCATGATCTCCTAGGAGTGCTACTTCAAAATCTAAATGTTTCCAGTACTTCTGAATCTTGAGGGGAAGTTTAGCAGCAATTGAGTCAATTGGCAGAGTGGCGCCATTAGTAGTGACAACTCCACCATTCTTGCTAGCTAACTTGGTGAGAATTTTGAGTTTATTGATGAGGTTCTTGTTGATGAAGTTTCCAATAGCTCTGCTGTCTATGAGGACATCTAGTTCTTGACCTTTGACTAGACCTTTGAAGATGAGCATTGAGTTGGCTCAATTCTTGGCTATGCTAGCAACTTAATCAGTACTACTAAAGTCTTTCTGATCTTACTTGGTTGGAGATACTTGGTGACTTTTTTGATGGCAGGTAGTGTGGCTCACTCTAGGATGAGCTGTGCAATTCTGTCACCTTTATTGATAGTATAAGGTTGGTCCTTGTAGTTGACTAGTAGGACTTGCATTTCTCCTCAGAAGTTAGGGTCAATGACTCCAGCACTGACATCCAGTGAGTACTTAACACTGAGATTAGATCTTAGTACAATTCTTACATAATGTTCCTTGGGTATTTCGACTGCTAAGCCAGTTGGTATGAGCCTTCTTTCATGGATAAGAATAGTAACTTGTTGTACAGATTGAAGGTCCAAACCAATGGCTCCTTCTGACTATACTTAAGGAATCTGGGCCTTGGGGTTAACTTGTATGAAATTGAGTATAACTTCTTATTTGACTTATTGACCTTGAGTGTCTTTGGACAGGACCAGGATCCTCTTGGGTTTGACAGTCTTCTTGGGACATTTTGTAGCAATGTGGCCAGGCTGTCAGCAAAAGAAGCAGGCTCCAGCCTTCTTGAGGCACTCCTTTTCCTCAGGTGTAAGCTTATTCTTCTTATTCTTATTGATGGTGTCTAAATCCATGAGGGCAGGTCCAATAGTACTTACTTTGGTTTTCTCCCTTCTGTGGTTGTTGTTGAATGATAGTCTCTTCTGCTCGAAGTAGTTGCTATAGGTAATAATATCAAACCTATCAGCAATTTTCATTGCCATATCTAGATCTTTGGGTTCTTCAAGTTCAACATGAACTCAGGTTTGTCCTTTGAGACCTTGGATATACTTGTCAAGCTTCTTGTCTTTAGTGACATGAGGTAGTTTTAGTAGAATTAACAGGAATTGTGCATTGTATGCTTGCACAGACTTGAGTTGTTTAACATTTGCCAGGCAGTCTTGCATGATCTTGGTACTATTGATAGATTTGAATTGGCCTTGAATAGTATCTGAGAATTCATCCCAGACCTTGATTTGGCCAGAAAATCTTGTGTTCTGGACATGATTTTGCCACCAGATTGCAGTATTCCCTCAAAGGAGTGTGGCAGCAAATTGGACTAGTACTGCTTCATCCAAATTAGTCAGCTCTCCATACTGCTCCAATTGGAAAAGCCAGGCATTGGTAGACAGTCCTTCTCTTTGGCCATCAAAGGTGTCAGGCTTCTGAGGCTTGATGGTGACTGCTGTCAGAGATACTATTGTGAGCATAGATGTGGACTGTGCGAGAGCTTTGCCCTCCTTCTTATCTAGGTGTTCTTGAAGTTGGGAGATTTGAGCCAATGCAGTATGCAAGAGGCTTTCTAGAGTCCCAGATGACTGAATAGGAATTGGCTATTTCTTCTCTTCTTCTTGCTGAATGTAGGGTGTGTTTTATAGGATATAGTTGTTGTAAAAGGTATTGCCCCAGTTATTGGCATCTATGGATATGGTGTTGTGACAGATTCTTGAGAGGTTTCTTGTATAGGCAAGATGTAACTTAATCACTGCTACCAAGTGTAACAGTTCTGGTTTCTTAAATAAGGAAGCAACTAAATTCTAAATGTTCAAAGTAATTTGAGGAGTTACTAAGAGTTCAGGAAGATCTTGTAGTTTCTAGGAGAAAATATTCTGAGCTTTATTTATGAAAATAGAGAGGATATTTATACAAGATCTGAAAGAAGGATCTGGAAGGATCTAAGAAATCAATGGAAATACCAAGAGGAAAGTTCTTAGCAAAGATGACAAATAAAGTTCCACAATATTCCATGAAGTTCCATGACTAGCTAAATCAGGAATAGCAATGACTAGAATGTTCTAGCTAAGGTTTGGCACCAAAAAAGGATTTCTAATCATTTGGAAGGTACCAGAAGATTACAAAAAGTACTAGAAAGACAAAGAAAAAGAAATAAATTATGCTAAAATATTACAGGCAGTAGTATTGGTTGTAGTTGGCTTGGTGATTGTAATCTTGGTCAGGCAGTCCACAAACATGATGATGGCATCATAGCCTGATTTGGTTCATGGAAGTTGTACAATGAAGTCCATTGTAACTTGCTTGAACTTCTTGATCAGAATTGGTAAAGGCTGTAGAAGACTGGCAGGCATTTGGTTGCTTAACTTGTTTCTTTAATAAAGGTTACAGCTTTGAACATACTCCTTGGTTTCCTTGAGCATATTGGGCCAGTAGTAGTCTTGTTGAATATTCTTGATGGTCTTCTCAGTTCCAAGATGACCAGCTAGTGGGGAGTCATGATGTTTGTAAAGAATCTTATATTGCAGTTCAGGGTTGGCTGAAATATAGATCTTATCTTGATAGTACATGAGGTTATCCTTGAGGGTATACTTGTCTTTGAATTCCTTGGTATTCTTTTGTAGAACCAGAGAGTCTTGTTCATATGCTGTCTTGATCTAGTTAAGGAATTCAGATACCATGGTGACTTGTAAAATGATGGCAAGATTAGGCCTTCTTGAGAGCATCTGGTACAATCAGGGTTTTTCTAGGCTTGTAGATGATGTTCAGAGTAAAGGTCTGAAGTAGCTGACTCCACTTGGCTTGTTGATGGAAAAGAGTTGGTTGGATGTTAATGTACTAAAGGGATCTGTGATCTGTGATCACATTGAATCCAACTCCTTCTAGATAGTATCACCAGGTCTTGAGGGCATGAATGATTGCCAGGAGTTCTTTTTTATGAGTGGCTAGCTTTTGTTCTGTAGGGGACAATTTCCTTGACTCGAATGCAATGGGTCTGTGTCTTTGTCCATCATTTTGGGAGATGACTACACTAATTGCAAAGTTGGATACATCAATAGTAATAGTGAACTTCAAGTTTGAGTCTATGTTTCTAAGAATAGATGCATGGGTCAGATAGTTCTTAAGTTCTTGAAAAGCTTGTTGACAGAAAGTGTCCCAGATATAGGAAACATAGTGATCAGAGTTGAGTTCCTTTCACAGATTTGTCAAAGATTCTGCTATGCTAGAGAAGTTCTTGACAAATCGGCAGTAGTATCCAGCCAGACCAAGGAAGGACCTAAGTTCAGTGAGACCTACTGGTATAGACCACTGTTCAATGGCTTGTATTTTTCTTAGGTCTACTTGGATTCCTTTGGCTGATACAATGTGTCCAAGGTATTCGACTTGATCTTTGAAGAACTCACACTTCTTAAGCTTTGTATAAAGCTTGTGTTTGTGGAGGATCTTGAGGACTTGTTCAATATGTTTGAGATGTTCTTCTTCAGTACCACTAAAGATCAGGATGTCATCAATGTACATAAGTACAAAGATATAGAACTGATCCTTGAAGACAGATCTTGAAAGGTTGCTGGTATATTGGTGAGACCAAAGGCCATGACTAGGAATTTGTAAAGTCCAAATGGTATCATGAATGCCGTCTTGGATATGTCTTCTGGTTTGATGTGAATTTGGTGATACCTAGAGGTCAGGTCAATCTTGGTGAAGTATTTAGTATTCTTGAGAGCATCAAAGATTTGGTCGATGAGTAGTAGTGAATAATGGTTCTTGACAGTAATCTTATTGAGTGCATGGTAGTCTATACACATTCATAAGGTATCATCCTTCTTCTTGACAAACAGGACTAGGGAGCCAAAGAGAGACTTGCTTGGCTGAATAGCTTCTCGCTCAATGAGTTCATTGAGTTTCTTCTTAACTGCTTCAATTTCAAGTAGTGATATATAGTATATCTTTTTCTTGGGAATGGTCCAGGAAGACATCCTTATACTTGTTTAGCAGTAGCTTGATACTTTTGCTAATTGAAAGCTTCTTGTCTTCTTTCTTGGATTGGATCAGTACAACAAAAGCACAGGTAGCTTTCTTGAGAGCCTTCTTGAACTGAATTGCTGAAAGAGTTGCAATTGAAGTTTTTGTCTGAGTCTTGTTAGGCTTAATGGTAATATTGGCTCCATCTTGAATCAGGGTAACTTCATTCTTGGTCCAATCAATGTATGGGTTGTGTCATATAAGCTAGAGTTTACCCAGGATCAGATCATGATCTCTTAAGGGTACTACTTCAAAATCTAGGTGTTCCCAATACTTCTGAATCTTCAGGAGAAGTTTGTCAGCAATTGAGTCAATTGGTAGAGTAGTGCTATCAGCAGTGACAACTCCACCATTCTTGCTAGCTGGCTTAGTGAGAATCTTGAGCTTGTTGATGAGGTTCTTGTTGATGAAGTTTCCTATAGCTCTGCTATCTATGAGAATATCTAGTTCTTGACCTTTGACTAGACCTTTGAAGATGAGCATTGAGTTGGCTCAGTTCTTAGCTATACTAGCAACTTGATCAGTGCTGCCAAAGCCTTTCTGATCTTGCTTAGTAAGAGACAACTTAGTGACTTTCTTGATAGTGAGCAGGGTGGCTTGCTCCAGAATGAGTTGAGCAATTCTGTCACCTTCATTGACAGTGTAAGGTTGGTCCTTGTAGTTGACTAGTAGGACTTGCATTTCTTCTCAGAAGTTAGGGTCAATGACTCCAGTACCAATATCCAGTAAGTGCTTGACACTGAGACCAGATCTTGGTACAATTCTTGCATAATATTCCTTGGGTATTTCGACTGTAAGGCCAGTTAGAATGAGCCTTCTCTCATGAGCAGGAATAGTAACTTGTTGGATGGACTGAAGGTCTAAACCAATGGCTCCTTCTGACTATGCTTGAGGGATCTGGACCTTGAGGTTGACTCATATAAAATTGAGTACAACTTCTTATTTGACTTGTTGACCTTGAGTATCTTTGGACAGGACCAGGATTCTCTTGGGCTCAGTAGTTTTTTTGGGACATTTTGTAATAACGTGCCCAGACTGATGGCAAAAAAAGCAGGCTCCACTCTTCTTGAGATGCTCCTTTTTCTTAGGTGTAAGCTTATTCTTCTTATTCTTGTTGATGGTATCTAGATCCATGAGGACAGGTCCAACAGTTCTGACTTTGGTTTCCTCCTTTCTGTAGTTGTTATTGAATGGTGGTCTCTTCTGCTCGAAGCAGTTGCCATAGGTAATGATATCGAACCTATCAGCAATTTTCATTGCTGTATCTAGGTCTTTGGGTTCTTCAAGTTCAACACCAACTTGGGTTTGTCCTTTGAGATCAGATATACTTATTGACCTTCTTGTCTTCAGTGACATAAGGTAGCTCCAGTAGGATAGACAGGAATTGTGCATTATATGCTTATACAGACTTAAGTTGTTTGATATTTTCCAGGTGGTCTCACATGACCTTGGTACTATTGATGGGTTTGAATTGGCCTTGAATAGTATCTGAGAATTCACCCCAGACCTTAATTTGGCCAGAAAATTTTATATTCTGGACATGATTTTGCCACCAGATTGCAGTATTCCCTCAGAGGAGTGTAGCAGCAAATTGGACTAGTACTGCTTCATCCAAATTAGTCAGCTCTCCATACTGCTCCAATTGGAAAAGCCAGGCATTGGTAGACTGTTCTCTTCTTTGGCCTCAAAGGTGTCAGGCTTCTGAGGCTTGATGGTGACTGCTGTCAAAGATACTATTGTGAGCACAGATGTGGACTGTGTGAGAGCTTTGCCCTCCTTCTTATCTAGGTGTTCTTGAAGTTGGGAGATTTGAGCCAATGTGATATACAAGAGGCTTTCTAGAGTCCCAGATGACTGAGTAGGAATTGGCTATTCCTTCTCTTCTTCTTACTGAATGTAGGGTGTGTTCTGTGAGATATAGTTATTGTAAAAGGTATTGCCCCAGTTATTGGCATCCATGGATATGATATTGTGACAGATTCTTGAGAGGTTTCTTATATAGGTAAGGTGTAACTTAATCACTGCTACCAAGTGTAACAGTTCTGGTTTCTTAAATAAGGAAGCAACTAAATTCTAGATGTTCAAAGTAGTTTGAGGAGTTACTAAGAGTTCAGAAAGATCTTGTAGTTTCTAGGAGAAAATATTCTGAGCTTTATTTATGAAAACAGAGAGGATATTTATACAAGATCTAAAAGAAGAATCTGGAAGGATCTAAGAAATCAATGGAAATGCCAAGAGGAAAGTTCTTGGCAAAGATGATAAATAAAGTTCTGCAATGTTCCATGAAGTTCTGTGACTAGCTAAATCAGAAATAGCAGTGACTAGAATGTTCTAGCTAAGGCTTGGCACCAAGAAAGGATTTCTAATCAATTAGAAGGTACTGAAAGATTATGGAAAGTACTAAAAAGACAAAACAAAAAGGAGTAAACTATACTAAAATAGTACAGTCTGACAAATAGCACTATGTGATAGCTTATGCAAGCAGAGCTACCAACAAGCAGCAGACCAACTATGAGAGCACTAAATTGGAATGTCTTGCAGTTATATGGGTGGTCACTCTATTCAAACATTACCTCATTAGAAGAAAGTTCACTCTGATTACAGATCATACAGCTCTCAAATGGTTACTACACTGAAAAGACCCCACTGGAATCCTTGTCTGATGGATCCTTATCCTTCAAGATTATAAAATCAACATCATCCACAAAGTGAGAAGAACTTACAACAATATTGATGTTCTCTCCTATATGACCCAATGAACTAAAGGAAGAGTGTATCTCAGAACTGTACTCTTAAAGAAGTTCTCATGATCATCAAGAAGTAAGAAGATCTCATCTGACAAGAATACCAAAAAGTCCACCAAGAACAAATAAATACAGAAGACAAGATTTGAAAAGATGATCAACATTGGCCCTACCTCAGAACACAAGTCTGAGACATCATTCAGAAGTATGATATCTACCAGAAGTATCAAGAAAAGAAGAACTATCAAGCCCCTCTGCAACTGATTTCCCCACTTACTCATATCTTTCAAAGATGGAGAGTAGATATAATTGGACCCCTGCCAGTAATACTAAGATGAAATAAATACATCCTAGTATTTGTTGAGCATCTGAGCAAATGGCCTGAAATATACCCCATGGAGATTGCAGATGCCCTGACCATTGTTGGACACCTTTATGACCTCTCTCTCCAATATGGACCCTCTGAAGAACTCATCTCTGATCAAGGAACTGAATTTGTGAATAATATAATCTCAAGTTATTTATGAATTCATGGGATCTACCTGAAAAGGACTACCTCTTATTATCTACAAACTAATGAAATGACCGAAAGAATGAACCAGACTATCAAGAAAGGGCTTGCTAAGGTTAATCTTATCAACTGGGATCTCTGCTTATCTGAAATCCTGTGGGAAATCCGAAATACCCCTGCTGCCTCACCAAATAAAAGCTCTTTGAAATGATGTTTACCAAGAAGACCAGAACTGCTGACCATGAGAATCTCAGAAAGCTTCTTAAAAAAAGAGATCAGCTGTGAAAAGACGTCTAAAACTAGATTATCAAGGCCCAGGAAAGACAAAAGAAGTATTATGACCAGAAGCAGAAAGATCAGAAGATCAAGATTGAAGATCAAGTCCTAGTTTGGAGAAGCATAATTAAAACAAACTTTGTCACCAAACTGGAACTGAAATGAGAAGGACTATATCTTATATATAACATTAGAAGAACTAGTATCTATATAAGAAATATGGATGAATGAATCTTAAGAACTCTAGTTCACATCAATTGGCTCAAGATATACCTGCACAGACTATAATTGATCAGCACATCCAAGCCCTTATCCTCAGTTCCTTTTAAGCTCTTCCAATTTCCTTACTTCAATTCTGCTAATCTGAAGGAACTTTGGTCCAGCAGATCTAGAAGCATCAAGAGAACCTTGCCATTGCTTAAAGGTTGCTTCAGATATACTAATTACAGGCCTTCTACAATATCAGACAACTGTTATAATATCAGCTTTATATAAGAAATATAGCAGAAGTTACTATCTATAAAGCTAGGGCTGCCAAAAAAATCTATACCTTATTCAAACAAAATGTTGGAGCACTGGTGCAGGCTCATTTCTACCTCAATGATATCTAATAGATGAATGAGATCACCTTCCAGAGTACTCTCCAACAAGTAGACATCTTATTTTTCAAAGAACTAGAAGAAGACCTTAAACTAGAATGGAGTGATCCAGATATAGAAGGAGATGATAGTGTCAGTATAAATGCAGAAGATGCTTATGGTTATTGGAATGATGACTAAAGGATAGTCTGAGACAGACCACTCTTTAGTGGGGGCTGATGTAATAAACTACAAAAACATAGCTACCTTATAATTTAGTCAGATGATATAAACAAGATAATATAAATACTTAGCATAGCATAGTAACCAGCACAATAATCACTGCTGCAGAAAAATATATAAATAACTCAGATAGCTAAAGTAGGAAGTACTCCTTACAGTGACTGTAACCCCTTATAGTGACCATAACCTCTTACAGTGACTATAACCCCTTATAGTGACTATAACCCTATAAATAGCACTCTATAATTAGCCAGCTAGCAACCAGATAGCAACCACAATATATAAAATACCCCAGAGACAAGAGTGAATAAACCTCAGTCTGAAATTAAAACCAAAAGCAAAAGATAAGTCTGCCTGCCAAACACACTTAGGAGAAATATCTGCCAAAAGCCCCTTGGTCCTAAAGATTGAATTGCAATACTTAGGAGATATATCTGCCAACAAGCTACTGTTAAAAGGAGATTATGAGCATTGGTTCTTCATTTTCACTCCAGTCTACTTTCCAATACAAAGAAGTTCTTGGTTCACTTGCCAGATAAGCCTGAAGAGAAGTTCACTATTTTCAAAGAAGTCCACCTTTTTGGTTCACTTGCCAGATAAGCCTGAAGTTTTGCTGCCAAGTTTGAGTAAAGAACCACTGTATTTAAGTCTACCATATTCAAGAGATCTACTACTTAAGGAATAGGCTACTATTCAAGAAGTCTGCCAATCTACCACATTTTGCTAATTCATATCATTTGTCCACATCATTCATTTGCATTATTCATCCACATCATTCAAACCTATACTGCTTGATCTTGTCCCAACCTGTATCATCTGCTTAAGCTACATCACCTGCTTAACTATATCATTCAAAGACCACACCTGAGAAATCTGCTGCTTTTAGTCCAGTTGCCAGAAAAGGAATCTGATCACTGATTTCTAGAGAGCCTACTCTTTTAAGAAAAATCTGCCAAATTCAAGAAATCTGATTACAGATAGATCGATGAGTCACATGAATTATCTACCATCATTTAAGAAGAAAACCCATTCATATGTGCAACCCAAGAATACTGCCTAAAAAGAAAATCACTCAAATTGACTATATAAAATTCTCCAGCTTAAATATTATACCACTAAACACCAACACAGGAGAAATCTATATATTATCTGAATATTTTATTGCTTTTTAACAAAGTAACTGAGAGCTCAAGCCAATCTATAAAGCTGCTCAATCTTGTAATTTGCCTCTATTGAGCCAGGCACATTACAATAGGTTTTCTAGCTATGAGATAGTGATTAAGTTATGAGTTATTTTAAAAGTATCAAAATTATTTTGATATTATCCAAATGAGATACTATATTGAGTCTTTGATCTCAAAAGTTTTGAAATGTTTTAGACATTGTCAAAATTGAGGACTACTAGTTATAAGGCTTATGCTAATTTAGAACTAGTGGTAATTAAATATCTATCCCTTATTCCTTCTTTCAAATTTGGCTCTACCATTATAACTTCCTTCTGAATAGACAGTTTTATCTCTGAAATATCTATTTAAACTCCTAGGCTTCAATGGTCTGTATGGTCTTATATTGGACAATTTGTTGTATCACTATTTCCCAATAGTACTGCCTGACTAGCTTGAAGTCTGTAGGGGTTATTCCTTATAAGTAGGCTAGTACTAATTCATTATCTTGAAATAGATTGTGAATTCTCTTGGTAATAGTGATCTGAGAGTAGAAGAGCTGGCATTTGGTAATCTAATTATCTTTGATCATATTCTGATTCTGATTGAGTATCTATTCAAGTTTGAAGTACTCTTGGAATTCTGTATGATAGTGATAGACTTTGAAGTATGAGATTCAAGAGAGATGGATCTGTACAACACTTTGAATACTGTCATAAGATTCCTCTATAGTTAGAGATTCAGTGGTGTGCCATTGTCTCTTGATAGCTCTTTAAGCAGTACTAGTGATTTTAAGTACTGTTTCAGTGCTTTGGTTATTTGGTCATAGCACTTCTTAAGTTAGTTTCAATAGATAGTGGTAGGGATTATTGTGTCTAAAAGCTTTTATAACTGAAAGGTGATTCCTTTTATATCCTATACCAGATAAGGTCCTTTCTACTTAGGCTTCAGTTTTTATAACCAAGAAGCTTATATCATATTCTGATATACTAGGACTTTGTCTCCTATCTTGATAATCTCCAAAGGCTTATGAGTCTTTTCTGTATTATTCTATTATAGTATCTATACCTGGATTATATAATCCTTTGCTTTTTTCCTAATTTGATATAATCTCCATATCTATATATCTATATGCTTCCAGATTGTATTATTGTTTATTGATAAACTTTCACTAGAACTTTCTTCACCATATAGTATTTCTCATGGTATGAAATAGGTACTTTGTGATTGTATGTTCCATAGAGTAGATAATGCTATTGGTAGATAGTGGTCCCAATTTCCATATTCTTAGTAATGATATTTTTGAGAGTCTTGTTGATTTTTTCTGCTTATCTATTTCCTTATAGATGATAAGCTGTAGTCTTGATGTATTTGATCTTATACTTCTTGTAGAGGATTTCATAGAACTAGTTGAAAAGCTCTATTCCTCTATTAGTGGTGACTTACTTTGAGGTCTTGAATTGGCAGATGATTTCTCTGTAAAAGAAATTGACAATTGACTATATATTAGCTTTCTTAAGAGGCCCAGCCTCTATCTATTTTATAAATAAGTCTATAACTACAATAACATATCAATGTCAAAGGTAGGGAGCTGATTATATCTATTGCAATATGGGCAAATAGTATTGACTCAATGTCTACTGATTCCAGGGCTTAATCCCATTAGTCTTGCTTCTATTTCTAGCATTTATTACAGATTCTGATAAATTGTCTGATATCTTCTTCTATTTCTGGCCACTACATAGTTCTTTTTGCTTTATCATATATATTTATTCCTTCTATATAACCTTATATATGTACTTTTTTTATCACTTAATTCTTCTAGTACTTAAAGATAACTAATTGCTGTCTTTCTTAAGTATTTCTTCATCAGTTTCAAATTGTTTCCAGGTCTGATTAATAATTATTGTTATCTATTCTTCCAGATGCAGGAGCATCTTTTGCTGCCCCAAGTAGCTGATAATTCTATAGTACAGTTTCTTATTCAGTAGTGTAGGAGTTGGGTCCTTTGGGGTATCTATGAGAGAGCGTCACTATTGATATTAGTTCTTCCAGAGTAGTGGATGATTGTGGCATTATATATTTGCAGTTTTATGATCCATTAAGTATAGATTCCTTTCAGCTCACTAGTGGTGAGCAACCAGGTAAGTGCTGAGTGGTCCATCTGTATAGTGAAGTATCTTTTAGCTAGATAGTAGTGAAACTTCTCCACAGCCCAGATAACTATAAGGCATTCCAGCTTATATGACTCATAGAACTGCTTAGCTCTATGAGTATCTTGACTAAGGTAGGCTACTATATATTTGGTACCATTTTTCTTTTATACTAGAACAGCTTCAAGTTCTATTGTACTGATATCTATCTATAGGATGAACTTTTGAGTATAGTTAGATCTTCTCAAAATTAGAGCCTGGATCAACCTAGTCTTAAGTTCATCAAAGACTAGTTTCTGCTATTGTATTTATTGGAACTTGATCTCTTTTCTGAATAGATCATAGATAGGGCTAGCTATATGAGAGAATCTATAAATGAACCTCCTATAGTAAAATGCTAGTCCCATAAAGACTTGGGCTTCAGTAATACTAGTAAGTACTAGATATACTACTACTGCCTTTATATTTATAGGGTCTATATATATTCTATCATAGTTGATGATATGTCTAAGGTATGTAATTTCTTCTTCTCCAAATTTGCATTTCTTGGGCTTAGTGTAGAGACTATACTTATGAAGTTGTCTGAGAATTTCCTTAATATATTCCAAGTATTCCTTGGCTATTTGACTGAAGATGATTACATTATCTACATATACCATCATTCATCTTTCCATAATATCTCTGAAGATACTATTTATCATTCACTGAAAACTTGCTGATGCATTATATATTTCAAAGAGTATGTGAAGATAGACATAGATTTCATCAGAGATGATGAAGACTGACCTTTTACTAGCTTTAGGTATAAGGTTGATTTGGTAGAATCTGAAGAATAGGTCAAGAGTGATTTAGAACTATGCCTTATTCCCCAGTATAATAAGAATGTTGCCAATATTGGACAAAGATTGCCTGTCTTTTTTAGTAATCTCATTAAGTCTTTAGTAGTCTGTATAAAGCCTGAGTGCAAATTCTTCTGACTAGCTTCCTTTCTTTGGTATAAGGATAATAAGCAATAACTAAGAGCTACTAGCTTTTTTTTGATGATACTGGATTCCTCCATCTTCTTGATTTCCATCTTGAGCCACTCTCTATAAGCTGGTGAAATAAGACAGGCCTTCTGATAAATTGACTTTGTACTTTCGGTATTGATATTATGATAGTATAAAGACTTCTTAGTCTTGATATTCTTGAAGTCTGTGATAAGTACATCTTCAAATATATGCAAGAGGTCTTATAATTCTTTTCTGAGGAAGAATCTCCTTCTGATTATGTAGGTGTATTTGTCTTGGCTTTCTTTCTTTTTGTGCTCTAATTTAGTAATCTTGATTGCTATAAGGACTCCTCTTTCTATAAAATCAAATCTAGCTCTTTCTTACTTTATTTGTCTGCTATTTATCACTTCTTTGATCCTTGAATTGAGAATAGATAGAATGAGCATTTGTGCTAATCAATCTTTCTTTCTTACTTTAAATAGAATTATTAGATTATAGTTTCTGATAAGAAAGATTTCTCCTGTATAATCTGAATTGATAACCTCTCCTTCTATAGATATTTCACTTTTTGCTAAACTACTTCTTGTCTTGAGAATTCCAATGTAGTTTAGTGGAATGGTTACTTCAATTCCTATTTCAAGAATAGTTATAGTCTGCAGTTCAAGTATTGTATATATAGTGGTGGATTGGTTCATTCTGGCTGTATTCTCTGATTTGTACTATAGCATGACTGTATCATAGTAGATCTTCTATATCTTAACTATGATATCTTCATTCACATCATCACTGTCATCTAATAGCTCTGATAGTTTATCTTCAATTTCCTCCTAATTCTTCTTTATCTTATTAGTAATCTTCTTTATCTTGATGATGCAGAAGTAGTAGTGATCCAGGTGCTGGGCACAGTATATCCTTTCACTATAGGGGCATACTCTTTGTAGTGTATATCCATTTTTTTTTTT
>RQIL01043857.1:0-14830 GCA_003951145.1 Jimgerdemannia lactiflua | reverse complement strand
TTTTCTGTCAGGATATTTTGCATACTTGGTTATTGTTTTTTATATTGTATCTCAGTTTTTGAATATTTGAAGGAAGTTTTGCATTTTTCCTCATTTTTTTCTTCCAATGAGTTGCACTTTTTGGTGGGCTCATCAGCTTGCACTGGCTCGTCAGCTTGCACTGGCTGACTTCCAATATTATCATGTGAAGAATTTGCAAGTTGTGGTGAATTTGAGCTAGCTTGATTTAGATCAACTCAAATTCATCATGTAACAAATTCAAATTAATCTGAATTTATCACATGACAAATTCGAACTAACTTGAATCAGTTACGTGGTTGGGAAATTTGAATCACGTTTGAATTTCCCCAGCTTGATCGGAGCACTAGACTACCAGATGCACCACTCTAGGGTTTCAATATAAATATTATGTCATCAGGACTGTGACCTCACCCACTTGTACTCCTTTAGCCACTACTGCTACTATATACTCCTTCTTGTCAAATCCAACTCCAACTCCTTCCAGTTCTTTCAAAAACTTTACAGATGCCACCTCACTCAATTGCTTGCCCAGGAGTACCAATACTATCCTAGCTATTACTATCAGTCCCTGGAAGCTCAATGTGATAGCAAATTCTGAAATAGATTTCTTAAGTAATAGTGCCACCACCAGTCCCATCACACTATCTATCAGATCCCTCTTATATATTACTCTTGACCCTTCAGCTACTCTCTTGGTTCAATTAGTAGTTATATATATATATTTTTTTTTCCAGATTCTCAGTCCTGCTATTATCAGTAGTCCCTTCACTCCTGCTAGCTCCATCTCTATTGGCCTCCTTTATCCCTATATCTGGTCCAGCCCTGCTGCTCTCACTCAGTTTTCCTCTCTCTCTTTCAACTTACTGCCATCAATCCTGACCTCCTCCAGCTCCATTCTTCAGCCATAAAGCTTACCAGTCCCTTGCCACTTCTCTCTTCCTCAGCTCCCTGTTCTTCTTCTCCTCTACTTCTACCTATCACCCTCCTGAAAGACTCCATTCTCAGACTGTATCCTTCTGTTCCTTATTATCACCCAAATGCCACACCAGTATCAGATCTAGTATACCAATCAGAAGGTTGAATTGCTGCCATGTTGTTAGTTGTTTTCTTTAATAAACCATTCAAAAAGTATATAAAAAATGTGTATAATATGAGTGATAATAGAAGAAGGTATTGGAGGGTCATTTGAATAAAATCAAATTAAATTGAGTTTGGGTCAAATAGAATTTAATTCAATTCATTAAAAGTACTAGATACAGATTGAAAAGGAGAAGAATAAGACAAGAGAAGTAGAAAAGGCTCTATATGAAGTAGGGGGGAAAGGGGTTGGTGGAGCAGTAACTAGTAAGAGTAGTGTGACTACTGATAGTACTGTGATGGAGAATCTGGAAAAAAATCCAGATATAACTACTGATGGATATAGAGCAAATTCAGAGGGACTGGAAATGATATATAAAAGTAATCTAGCAGATAGTGTGATAGGTCTGGTAGTGGCCCAATTACTCAAGAGGTCTATTTTGGAGTTTATAGTTATAATTAGTTTCTGAGACCTAGTAGTGGTAACAAAATTAGTACTAAGACTGATTAGTAAGTAGTTGAGAGAGATACTATTTGTTAAGTTCTTAAAAGAGCTAGAGAGGGTGGAAATTGAAATTGTTGAAGAGGAGTACTTGGTGGTAGCTGTGGCTAAAGAGATAATAGTGAGAGAGGTTGCTATACTGATGACCAGGTGTCTAAGATAGGACTTTAGAATAGTGCACTTGGTCATTAAAAGAGTCTTAATAGTATCCATAGAGGAGATAAAAACATAAATCAGAATAGTGATAAAGGAGTATATTGAGGTCATTAATATTGAATTTCAGATAAAAAGAGTACTATATTTAGAATAGAAGATGTGAAGATAAGGCTGTGAGTAGCTAGAAAGAAAGCAATATAGAAGGCTGAAGACTGGCCTCAAGTATTAAAGTAGTATCCTTTTGAATATAAGGTATCAAGAGTCTAGAAAACTGAGAAGAATATATCTTTCTTCACTATATACTAGTTATAAGGTCTGGCAGACAACTAGTCAAGTTTTCTTTTCTCTAACTCATAACTCCTCTACCTTGATATAGTTTACTATACTTATTACAGAGAAGTAAGAAGAAGACAATAGTGATAAATTGCCACTCTTTTCTCTGGTCTTCTTTACTTCCTAGCTAGTTATTTATTTTGCTGGTCTTTTTTTACTTTTCTCACTCTTTATTATTATTATTTATTTTCTCTATAGGCTGCAGCCCTATTTATTAACTATCTATAACTAAAATGTGTTCTCATACCACACTAGTAGCCACTTCCTAACCCTATACTATCCCACCCCCACCACCACTTGCCCCCCTACCCCTACTCTTGCAAACCTAACTTCCTCACTCTCCACTTATATCCTCCTCTCACTCCTTTCACAAATGACCTCTATCAGTTCTGCTGGCGCCCCTCTATAGGCCCCACCCTTTCTGCCATCCTGACAGCAGGTCCACCAATAGGCCCTCTCACCTTGCCATCTTCTTCTCCTTTGACATCTGCTTGCCCTCCTCAAATACTGCCTGCCAGTGACCTATAAGTCCCACCCATATTGCCAATGCCCACTCCGGCATGAGCCATTCATCATCCACCCCCCCCAGCATCCTCATCTTAAATACCTTCCAGTGACAGTACCATAACTTCTGTAGCACCCACTCAATCTATCCCCCACTGCTTTTCTCATCTTAGTTATTTCTGTCTTTCATGTTGATGATGTATACTCCTTCTCTCTAATGAATAAATATAACTTGATACCTAACCCTAACCCTAACTCACATTATATCCCCTTTTGGCTAGACTGGGCTTTATGGCCCAAAGCTATTCCAAATTAAGAAAGCAGTCACTTTGATTTGCTAAGCCTCTCAATGGGTATAAATATCCTCATCTTATAATTATTTCATTGCAAAAACACTCACATTATAGGATTGTTATTTTTGAAACTTCTTACCTCTATAGACTATTTTTATTACAATGTCTAGCAAATCCTCCACCTCTATCTTCTTGGTCTCAGAACTGGTCTGGTCAATAACCTCATTAGTCATTTTGGATGATGCCCTTGGTGTGTGTCTCTTCACTTGCTTTGATGATACTCTTTCTTATATGTTCTGCCATAAGACAGATCTGCTCTCACTCATATTTCATGAGGAATACATGGTGGCAAAGTGTGGGTCAGTCATATTGGGATGCATGACTCCTCTCTGACTACTTAAGTAGTCTGAGAGATATGGAGGACAAGGCTGTGTCTAGCCCAAAAAAGGCTATAGTGGCTGTCTGGTCTGATGATGATGATGATGATAACATTGAGTTTGCACCCCTGTCTCAGAAGAGGATATGCCCCAGCACTAGCTTGGGTATGACCCTGACCAACTCTGCCAGGTCCATCTCTGCCCTCCTCTGATATGGCTGCTGAGTTGGTGCTCCTGTATTAGCAGATCTCAGATCTGCTGGTTCAGGTTACTAACCTGACTAAAATCAATGCCGAGCTCAGCCAGGCCCTTTTGGGAAAGGCTGCACCCTCTGGCCCCACCCCCAGGCTGGTCCTACTCTCTGTCACTGCTCTCACCACCCCCACCAAGTCCCTGGCCACCCTGGCCAATAACCTCTTTACTACTGTCATCACTCATGGTGCTGTGAAGAGACTGAAGGCCAAGGAGAAGGCCCATAAGGCCACGCAGCAAGCCAGCAGTTCCCAGGGTCCTGTCCCTGTGGTGACCCCTGTGGCTCGCCCTGCACCCTCTAAAAAGGGCAAAGGAAAAGCCAAGAAACTGGTGCCCCAGCCCCAGACTGTGGGTTTGAGCTCTGCTGCAACCCCCCCATCTGCCCTGCCAACCCCCCACACCCCAAAATCTTACACCACCACTTCTAAGAAGATTTTGATCAAGGAATATACTCAGGCATTCCCCAATATGGAGAGGACCACAGCTGCCACTGCTCTATCATACATAACCTATAAACCTGTGGATCATCTTTTTCTGACTGAGAAGAGTGTGAAGCTCCAGTGCATCTACATTGATGGGTTTGCACATCTGAAGATCAGACAGATCCGAAAGAACCTGTACAATATCCATGTGATGTTGTCCAAGGTTCTCAATATATTATATATCTCAGCATCAAGCATCAAATTCCTTTTACAGCTAGACTATGTCACCACTTTCCAGAAGAATATGAAGGTGCTTGGGTTCACAGTCTTGACCAGGTAGAACCCCACCCTTCTCTGAAATAAGAATACTACAGACAGGGTCAAGGCCCACATACTCCAAAGCTTCTATACTTAGGTCTGGCAGTTGGCAGGTGAGTCAATGGTGAAGTGGCCTGAGGTACAGAACTTCTATAAGGCTTGGGCTCAGGAACTTGAGCTCAACCTCCCCTCTACTACTGCCCAGTTGGTGCTCAGTCCCTTGTCATTAGGGGGCTCTGCGGCTATGATGGGATAAATGGTGATGGATCTTGAGGCTGAACAGTCTCAATCTGGTGCTGCCCCAGCTGTTGGCATTAACATGCCTGTTCAGCAATGAGAGTCAGGTTCCTCAATGCCTTCAGACTAACTCAGGATAAGTTTGAAGTGCTCAGTCATTTGATTGGTCATGCCCTTGACATTCTTTTTATCTGTGAAACATGGCACATCCCACTGCACCCCTCTCTACTCATTTACATGCACTCCCTGCCCTCCTCCCATGAATCATGAGTCACCAGAATGGTGGCCTCATGGTCCTCATATAAACTGCTATCAACTGCTTATCTCCACATCATTATGTGACTCCTTCTACATCTGGCTCCAGTTCCAGGACCTGTTTTTGGTTGGGGTCTATGTGTCTCTCTCTCTTTCTCTTGGTGGCTTCCGAGATCTTGTGTCTGGCCCTTTCTCAGGCAAGGTCTTACAGGTTTGTGAAATCAATGTCTGCTATGGTGCTGCTTTTGGTGACATGCTGTCTGCAGCAGGCCCTCGGGACCACCATGATGTCATGGACACTTCTCAGATGATGTGGTCCCTTGCTCACCTGCACCTGGTGGCTGGTTTGATATGCATCAACCACATATTTGCCACCCCCACTCTGCATGTATTGCTATTCTGCTCCACTCTCCCTATCACAACTAATCATCCCTTCTTCCTCATAGTTTCCTTTCCCTTCCCCCCCTCACTGATTGCTGCCTTGGCTGGCATCTGATGATTCTCTACAAGATACCTCTCTGATCCTGTTGTACAGAATCATATACAAGAGACTTTGGATATTGTTTGCAATACCATTGTCCAGTCTATTTTCATTGTCTGGGATCACATTGCTGGCTTTCATTCTGTGGAGGACTGCCAGATCTTTATTGATTCTCTAGATGAATTGTTGACCTCAGGTCTCCAGTCTGTCTGTAAAGACATTCTGGATTCTTATGACATGAGAGAGATTTGGGGTCTGCTATCCCCCAGCATGACCACTTTGCAGTGCCTCATCAGTTGCTGAGGCCATTCATAGTTTGAAGTGCACATACTGCTCCACCCCCCCCATCCTCCTCCAATCTCACTCCCCTACTATCTCAGTATTTGAAGACATGATTGCTCATTATACTATGTGCTTCACCCAGCCTCTGGATGACCTGAAGCTCAATGACTCAGAAGATGTCTTTCCCCTTACTGTGGGGTCAACCAAGCTGCATCAATGGTTCACCCAGGGGTGGTTTGGAAGACCATTCACTACTACCCCCTAATGAAGTCTTGTGGGGCTGACTTCTTGCATGTCCAGATCCTTTAGGTGATGGTGGGCTGGGAGGAGGCACCCAATAGTCTTTTAAAAGCCCTTAGCTTCTTCTTCCAGCTGTGTATGCTGTGGGGGCTCACTTCTTGCTGCTGGAATTCTGCTGTCATCTCCCTGGTCCCTAAGGAGGACTCTAGGATGATCAATGGGTTTTGCCCAATTGTGCTCACGGAAATGTTTTGATGACTCTTTAAGAAGTGCCTGATTGGTTATGTCAAGTCCTGGGAGATACTGACTCATATGTCACACTGCCAGGGTGGCTTCTGGGCCCATTTCTCTACCCTTTCCAATGTCTTGCTCTTGTACAAGACTGGGGCTAAGGGGTTTCACTAATGGATCTTTTTGGACCTTCATCAGGCATATAATAGAGTCCTACTGATGCTAGTTCTTTGGTGGTTGTGGATAGAGGAGCAGATGTGGCCCTTCTTGAGCCTCATGCATAACCTGTTCAATCACTATCAGTGTCAGGTGGTTGTTAATGGCCTCATCACTCCTGTGATTCCCACTGAGTGTGGTCTTTTTCAGGGCTCTCTCCTTTCCCCCTGGCTCTTTGTTGTATTCCTTGCAACCTCCTTTGACACCACATTCCATGAGGATATCTTCTCCCTTGGGCTCTTCTTTGTGGATGACATCATGTTTACCCCCCACACTGCTATGAAGAACAGGCAATAGTTGATTTTTGTGAAAATTGGCTCCTGGCAAATGATATAGAGCTCAACTCCAAGAGGGTGTGATTACATCCACCCAGCTGACTGTGCCATTCAGATTGGGAGTGAGCTATGCCCAACCCCCCCATTCTATATGTACCTTGGAGTTCCATACACCATCATTGGCTTTGATTTTTCATCACTCGCAATACAGAATGTGGAGAAGGCTGCCCATACTCTTGGGTACTGCCAGTCCCAGAGTCCCCTCTGGTCACCAATGGTCAAGCTGGCCATCCTGGAACCCTATGCTCAGCAGTAGAGTATCTGGGCCTATTGTAGTAAGAAATATGCTATAGTAAGTTGTTTGTCAGTATGGTTGCATAGCATTTGACCATATGGTATACTTGGTTTGCAGTGGAACTTCCAAACTCTGGGGACATCCTATGCTTGGAGTTACCACCCAGAGAGCTGGCCAGAGGCTGACATGCAAAAGCATATCTGGGAACCTTTAGTAATTGAGGGAATATAGTAATAAGACTCATTGTGCCCATGAGGGCAAGGGATTATCACAGAACTGTCTTCTATGTCGAATGGGCATTGGGCTCAGTGTATTTATAGTGATATTCTTTTTAACATCTATACTATATTTCTGCTAGGCTGTCACTCTTAGTAGATATGGAAGTAGTGCAATGAGTAGATAGAATTTTGTCCAATTTTTCTCTTAGTATTCTTAGAACAAGGTGAGATACCAAAGCAGACCACATTGGGGTTGGGGTCCTGATGTGTATGAGCTGAGTTCTCATCTGACACTAAGTTGAAAAGATTACTAAATGTGCATATGATAGTAGGCTTTTCACCAGTTCGTTTATCACATATATATATACCAGATGCATCCTCTGTGGCACCTGCTCTGGCCATGCAAGAAGGGCTTAAGGTATACTCTATCAGGATGGTATCATATTGAAGTATAATCTGACAATTACAATCCACTGCCACACCCTGTCACAACTAGCTTCACAATGAAGAGCTGCATAAATTGCACCTCTGCAGAAGCCAGTGTGCATCATATAGACTTGAGGGTTTAGCCCCTGCTTCATGGTTTCAAAGTCTTAATAGCTTCCATAGTCTGTGTTGTGAATCTGGTCTGGGTATCAGTTTTTGATCTCAGTTCATTCCTTAGCAGTCAGGGCCCTGTACTTGTCTGAGAGGCATGAATTGGATGACCCCACTGGCCTATATATACCAAAAGGCTATGGTATTCCATGTCTTTTGTTAAAAAGACCATGTCCAAGCCTACATATGTCTGAGTATACCCTTGGGTATCCAGGCTTTTCATTGTTTGAAGTACTGCTGTTACTCTGAAAGAAGTACAGTATTCTAGCATATCATGTGAACCTGGGTGTATCCAAAAAGTATTGTAGGAGTACAAAGTGCCTTCTTGAGTTGAACCTTCATCAGACCTCAATTGGAGTATGGCCTTCTCTTACTTCAGGTTTCTCTCCCTCAGACCACTATGGGGCTTCAGGTATTGAAGTGTCCCCAGGAGGTGTTTGATGATGTAGTCAGCTGGGCTGCAGCTTTCACAGTTGGCCCTCAGTTGATTGCATGATTCTCAGCCTCCCCACATTCCTCCATCATACATCAGATGTCTGCTATATGTTCTAGGCCCATTTAGATTGGTGTAGCAAGTTCGGCAATAACTCCATCCACTCCCTTTCTATGCAGTTTGTTATAAGACCTTGGGGATCTATCTAGATTGATTCCAAAACTGGACTTCTTGGCTTGCCTTCAAGAACAGGCACTGGCATTTGCCCCCTTGGGGCTGCAATCATTGATCAATACACTTGTTCCTTCAGAATTTCCTCTGGGATGAAATGCTCTCTAAATGGACTTCCTCTTCATCCATTCTTATCTGGTATATTACCCCCTGTGGCTGCCTTCAGTAGTGGGGACTGGATCGGGTCCTATTCTTCCCTCCAAAGCTGGTCCATATGGCTTTTGCCTGGTAATATGGCCTCTTTGGACAACTCTGCTTCTGCCCATGTAGAGACCCTTCTCCCAGAGATACCTCTATATATGTGACCTTCTTGGAGGCTCCTACTCTGCATTCCAAGGCACTGATCAACTTTTTGATTGGTTTACTGATGAGGAATGGGAGGAATAGCTCACTGCTTTCCCTCTTTACTGTCACTGAGAGATAAAGTATCATGCCATAGATACCATGTACAATTTTGGTAGCCATGTCATGGTTAGATTCTGTCTGACTAAGGTCAATAAGATATTAATGTGATGATTATAGTTATCATACATTTCTTTTTCACTTTATTTTCTCATTTGCTTTGTCGGGTTCAATTTTGAGAAGAGATAGCACTTGGTTTCCCCTTGATAAGTCTGCTAGCAGTATCAGTGTTGTGAATTTGTCATGTTCTGGCTATTGGACTTTATAAATATATATCTCCATAGTTTCATACTTTGTGCTTTTGCAATTTGTTTTGGCATTTTTTTCTGCCTTAATATTCCTTTATGGCTTTCACTAAATGGTTTATCTGGTCCACTCAGAGTGGTGAACTCTATGGTCTTCTTTTATTTAATTTCTAGCTAGTTATTTATGTTGCAGGCCTCCTTCTGCTTCTCTCATCTTAGTTGTTTCTGTCTTTTGTTTCAATGATATATACTTCTTCTCTCTCATGAATAAATATAACTTGATGCCTAACCCTAACCCTAACCCAGTACCCTAACTCATGTGATTTTTCCTTTTAGCTAGACTTGGCTTTATGGTCCAAAGCTATTCCAAATTAAGAAAGCAATCACTTTGATTAGCTAAGCCTCCCAATAGTTATAAATACCCCTCTTCACTATTATTATTTTATTGAAAAAATAGTTACATTATGTGATTTGTTATTTTGAAACCTCTTACCTCACTAATAATTTTTATTACAATATCTGACAAATCTGCTGCCCCTATCTTCTTGGTCCCCCAACCAGCCCAGTCAATGACCTCATCAGTTGTTTTGGATGATATCTTTGTGGTGCATGCCTTGGCGAGCACCTGGCCTATATGTCCTGCTAAGATACAGACCTCTTCTTGCTTGTATTTCACAAAGAGCATGCTGTGGCAAAGTGCAGGTTGTGCAGGGATGCACAACTTCTCACCTTCTACTTAAGTAGTCTGTGGGATGAGAAGGATAAAGCCAAGCCTAGTCCCAAAAGGGTGATGCTCTGTGCCTGGTCTGATGATAACTATGATAACAAAAGATTTCTGTACCCCTGTCCCAGAAGAGGACATGCCCCAGCACCAGCCTGGGTATGACCCTGACTGACTCTACTAGGTCTGCCCCTGCCCATCCCAATATGGTCACTGAGTTAGCACTCATGTATCAGCAGATCTCAAATCTTCTGGTTTAGATCGCTAATCTGACCAAAATTAACACTGAGTACAGCCAGGCCATTTTGAGCAAGGCTGCTCCTTTTGGGTAGGTCCTGCTGACCACTCCAAATGCTGCCAGTCTCACCTCTACAACCACCAAATCCCAGGCCCCCTCCATCAAGAAGTCTTTTACCCTGGTTGAAACCTGTGGTGCAGAGAAGCTTTGGCTTGCAGAGGAGAGGGCCTGTAAGGCTGCGCAGTCAGCTGGTGGCTCTCAGGGACCCATCCCTGTAGTTGCCCCTGTGGCTAGTCCTGCTCCCACTAAAAAGGGGAAAGGAAAGGCCAAGGAACTGGTACACCAGCCCCAGGCTGTAGGTTCAAGCTCTGCTGCCACCCCTCTGTCCACTCCACTGAAACCCCACACCCCCAATCTTATCCAGGCATTCCCTGATATAGAGAGGGCTGCAGCCACTTCTGCTCTCTTATGCATGACCCACAAGTCTGTGGGGCATCTGTTGCTGACTGAAAAAGGTGCTAAGCTCCAGCATGTTTATGTTGATGGATTCACCTATCTGAAGTTTGGACAGATCCAGAAGAACCTGTATGATGTCCATGTGATATTGTCTAAGGTTCTCAATATGTTGTATATCTTGACATCAACCATTGAGTTCCTTTTGTAGCCAGACTATATCACCACTTTCCAAAAGAAGATGAAGGCACTTGGGTTCACAGTCTTGACTAGTTGGAACCCTGCCCTCTCCTGAAACAAGAATGCCACTGATGGGGTCAAGGCCCATGTACTTCAGAGCTTCCATGCTTGAGTCCAGTAGTTGGTAGGCGAGTCAATGACAAAGTGGCCCAAGGTTCAGAATATCTATAAGGCTTGGGCACAGGAACTTATGCTAGACCTCCCCTCCATTGCCACCCAGTCTGTGCCCAGTCCCTCCTCAGCAGAAGGTGCTATGGCCATAATGGGTCAGATGGTGATAAATCTTAAGGCTGAATAGTCTTGATCAGGTACTGCCCCAGCTGTCAGTACTAATGTGCCCAATCAGTAATGAGAGTTGAGTTCTTCAATACATTTGGACTGACCCAGGACAAGTTTGATATGCTTAGTCATTTGATTGGTCCTGCCCTCAACATTCTTTTCATCTATAAAACGTAGTATATCTCTATCTGCCCCTTACTACTCATTCACCTGTACACTCTGCTCTCCTCACACAAGATCACAGGTCACTAGAATGGGGGCCTTGTGGTCCTTGTGACAAATCGATATCAACTCCTCATCTCTGCCTTGTCATGTGACTTCTTCCATATCCAGCTCTGGTTTCAGGGCCTGTATTTGGTCAGGGTCTATGCACCTCTCTCTCTCACTATTAGTAGCTTCCGAGATCTTGTGTCTGGTTTCTTTCTGGGTAAGGCCTTGCTGATTGGAGACATCAATACTACTATAGTACTGATTTCAGTAATGTACCATCTGTGGTGGGCTCTTGGGACTGCTGTGATATCATGGATACCTCTCAGATGACATGATCTCTTACTCACCTATACCCAGTGGCTGCCTCGATGTGTGTTGACCATGCATTCACTACCCCCACCCTATATGCATCACTGTCCTGCTCCACCCCCCCCCATCACTACCAACCATCTCT
Source organism: Jimgerdemannia lactiflua (assembly GCA_003951145.1). Classification (NCBI taxonomy): domain Eukaryota; kingdom Fungi; phylum Mucoromycota; class Endogonomycetes; order Endogonales; family Endogonaceae; genus Jimgerdemannia; species Jimgerdemannia lactiflua. The sequence continues at coordinate 3,342 of RQIL01043857.1, read as the reverse complement.
CTCTTCTCATGGTTTCCTTTTCCTTCTTCTTGCCAGTTGCTGCCTTGGCTGGCATCTGACGATTATCTGTGAGATACCTCTCTGACCCTGTTGTGCAGGCTCATGTTTGAGAGACTTCAGATATTGTTTGCAATACTGTATCCAGTCAATTTTTGCTGTCTGGGATTATATTGCTGGCTTTCATTCTGTGGAGGACCATCAGATCTTTATTAATTTTCCAGATGAATTATTGACATTGGGTCTACAGTCTGTCTGTAAAGACATTCTGGATTTTTATAATACAAGAGAGAATTGAGGTTCTGCTATACCCCAGTACAACTACCTTCACGGTGTATTATTAGTTGCTGAGGCCATTTGCAGCTTCAAGCATGCATACTGCTCTGCTCCCCCTGCTCTTCTCCAGTCTCACTCCCCCACTATATCAGTGTTTGAAGATGTGGTTGCTCATTATACCATGTGCTTCACCCAGCCTCAAGATGATCTGAAGCTTGATGACTTAGAAGATATCTTTTTCCTTGCCATAGGGTCAATTAAGCTGCACCAATGGTTCACCCAGGGTGTCATTGGAAGGCCATCCACCACTACTCCCTTATGAAGTCTTGTGGGGCTGACTTCCTGTATATCCGGATCCTTTAGGTGATGGCAGGATGGGAGGAGGCACCTAATAGCCTCTTGAAAGCCCTTAGCTTCTTCTTCCAGCTGTGTGCTGTGGGGGCTCACTCTCTACTGCTAGAATATCACCATCATCTCCCTGATTCCCAAAAGAGGACTCCCAGATGATTGATGGGTTTTGCCTTATTGTGCTTCCTGAAATGTTTCACCAAATCTTTGAGAAGTGTCTGGTTGGGTGTGTTAAGTCCTGGGAAATGCTGACATACATGTCTCATTGCCAGAGTGGCTTCTGGACCCACTTCTCCACCCTTTCCCATATCCTTCTCTCTTATGAGATAGGGGCTAAGGGGTTCTGCCACCAGATCTTCCTTGATCTCTAGAAGGTATATGATAGAGTTCTGCTTCTGCTGGTCCTGTGACAGCTTACAGATAGAGGAACAGATGCCACCCTCTTGAGCCTCATACATAGCCTGTTCAATCACTGCTAGTATCAGGTGGTTGTTAATGTCCTCATTACCCCTGCGATCCCCACTAAGTATGGCCTTTTTCAGGGCTCACTCCTCTCCCCCTAGCTATTTAAATGTTCATCAACAACCTTGCAACCTCCTTTGACTCCACATTTTACAAGAATGTCTTCCTTCTCAGGCTCTTCTTTGTAGCATTAGTCCCTCATACTTTCGTGGAAAGGCAGGCAATGGTTGACTTCTATGAAGACTTTCTCTTGGCAAATGGCATGGAGCTCAATCCCAGAAAGTATAGCTATATCGGCCATGCCAATTGCACTATACATATTAGGAGCAAGCTGTGCCTGATGCTCCCATCCTATGCATACCTCAAGGTTCTATACACCATCAATAGCTTTGATTTTTCATCACTAGCACAGATAAGACAGCCTATTCCCTTGAATTTTGCCATTCTTAGGATCCCCTCTGGTCACCTATAGTCAAGCTGGCTATTGTACAAACATTCATCAGACCTCAATTGAAGTACAGCCTTTGCCTACTTCAGGTTTCTCTCCCTTAGACCACCATGGGGCTTCAGGTATTGAAGCACCCCCAGGAGGTGTTTGATGATGCAGTTAGCTGGCCAGTCAGCTTTCATGATCAACTCTCAGTTGGCTGTGTGATTCTTGGTCTCCCTACATTTCTCCATTATATATCAGACCTCTGCTGCATGTTCTAAGCCCATTTGGATGTGTGTAGCAGGTTTGGCAATAATCCTATCAATGTGGTTTGTTACAAGATCTTGGGGTTCTATTATAGATTAGTTCTGGAACTGGACTTCTTAGCTTGACTTCAAGAACTGGTATTGGCAGCTGCCTCTTTGGTACTGCAACCATCACTCTATGCACTCCTTCCTTCAGAAATTCCTCTGGGATGACCTGCTCTTGGAATGGGCCTCCTCCTCCTCCATTCACATCTAGTATATCACCCCTTGTAGCTGCTTGCAGCAGTGGGGCCCAGATCGAGTCCTATCCTCTCCTCCAAAGTTGGTTCACATGTCTCTTATATAGCAATATGGCCTCTTTGAATAACCTCATTTCTGCCCCATATAGAAATTGCTTTTACTGAAGGCACTTCCATATGTGTGACCTCCTTGGGGGCTCCTACTCCACATTCTGAGGCACTGATCATGTATTCGATTGGTTTACCAATGAGGAATGAGAGGAGGAGCTTACTGCTTTCCCTCTTCACTATCTCTACAAGATGAAGAATCACACCATAGATGCCATGTGCAATTCTGGTGGCCATGTCACAGTCAGGTTCTGCCTGACTGAGATCAGTAAGATGGTGGGGGGTGATTGAAGGAGGACATCAGATTGGATTGCGGTGAGAGGAGAATGTAGCAGAGGAATGCTGGGGCCCGAGAATGTGGCAGTGGCATAAGCTGCTGCTAGGAGGGTCACCAGTAATCGACTTCTATCTTGGAGATGGCATAGAGAGCCAGCGGAGCTTTGGTCTGGACCTCTGGCCAGTAGGGTGGCAGGGGGTCGGGATTGGTGAGGAATGGGACTGGTCAGGTTTATGGACCTGGGGAGCAGAGGTGAAGAAGTAGGTCCCCCTGAAGTTCTGGATAGTATGGTGGAGGGTGATGAGGCGCAATGTCATGCTGAACTATAGGACTGGACATTTAGTGGTGGGAGGGAACTTTGAGTGTGAGGAGTGTATAGGGGTGGGGCAGGATGGAGGAGTGGTGCAGACCCTGGAACATTGGCTAGGAGATTGCGAGGTATTGGAGGACTTTTGGAGAGAGGTGGGGCAGCAGCTAGGCAGTATAAATAGAGGGCATGAGCAGGGGAGATGGGATGTACTTCGGGCAAGGATGCTCAGGGGGGTAGAAAATGAGTGACTCATGCTGGGGTGGATAGTGGCAGTGTGGGTGGGAATGATGGGTCACTGGTTGGCAGGTTTCGAGAAAGGGAGGAAGCTGACTCAGGGAGACAAGATGGCAAGGTGGTGGTGGTTGATGAAAGATATTCTGACGGGTTGGCAGAGGGGTTGGGGCACAGAAGAGGGGGGCTGTAGGAAGCTAGTGGAGACCATTTGTAGCAAGAGTGAGGGCCGAGTGCAGGTGATAGGCAATGAGATAGTGTTTGTGAGGGTGGGGGTAGGAGGGAGGCCTAGTGAAGGAGTGGGGTAGCAGGGCAAGAGATGGGGCTACCAGTGTGGTATGAGGACAATTGTTTTGTTTAGATAGGTGTCAGGTAATAAATGAGGCTTCGGCTTATAG
>RQIL01043846.1:0-14833 GCA_003951145.1 Jimgerdemannia lactiflua | reverse complement strand
ATAAGAATGCATTGGAAATAAACTATACACCTACTATATACCCCCATGGAGTAAATGACAGCAGATTCACTCATTAAGGCTCTTCTAAAGTCAAAGTTCAAATTCTGTATATAAGGAATAGGCATTATAGTAAATAGATAAAATGAGTATTATAGCAAATAATAGAGACTTGATCAATGAATATTATAGCAGAAACCTATAACATTACTCAGGATTTCCATTTTTCACTACTTTATTGATCTATTTTTGTACTTATAAGCAGAGAATTTGGATTCTTTTTGGTTATCTAAATAGTATTCCATTGATAATGTTTTGTTATTGCTTTGCTCAATCAGCTTTATTTGTATTTTATTTATATATCTTATTGAGCAGGAGTGTTGAAATCCTATTCTAAGTATAACTCAATATAAATTGTAGTACAGTGATATGATATCATCAATTAGACATATAAAGATACATAACTTAGATAATTAATAAAGTCTCTTCTTTTTCTTTTTTCTCTCAAGTGTATAACAGTTTCATGCACCTTTGTGATCTGGTGTAGTCTATTCATAGTCTGCATAGTTTCATATACCTTTATTGTCTAGTACAATCTGTCTATGGTCTACTTATCTTTGGTTTCACAGAACCCAGGTGATTTTTTTGTGGCTTAGTGTACATTGTTCATAACTTAGTACTTATTATTCATACTGGGGTGTATTTTGTTTATTTTAGGATACAATCTGTTGTCTTTAGGTATGAAGAGATTATGGTAAGAGAGGGGAGGGGGTAAGAAAAGATATAATTCTTTCAGATGAAGATCTCTTTTTATATATACCTATAATATTTGTAATAAACATATATATACAGATGTCAGAAAGTCTAATAAGTAAACATAAAGCTTGCTTACTTATATTTAATTAATATAATGATATAATGAGTTTGGTTTATATAATAAAGTGCAAGTATGTTAAATAAATATATATTAAATAAGTATTGTGATGATGTCTTTGAAACCAGTGACATCAGAACCTGAAGACTGCTATTACTTTACAAGCTACTGATTGCAAGTCATGACTCAGTCATGACTCATCTTGATCTTAAGATGATCTTCATTAGAAACTTATAATGACTCATAATGACCTCAGTGGTATACTACTGACAATCAGGTAACCCTACCCCTGAACTAAAGGAGAAGACCTTCAAGAATATAAAAAGAAGTAGCAAGAAGAGATACAACAGCATCTACAACCAAGAAGACTCACTACAAATAAAATGCCTGCTATCACCCACTAAACAGTAAGGTCAAGGAGCTACCCTAGGCTATCAGTTCAAGAACAGATGTTCAATAACATCAGAAGAGCCATGAGACTGTGCACTAGAAGAATTCCTAGTCTGAATCTCTACACAAAGGACCTCTATCACTATACTCTGAACTGCCATAAAATGGAAACCAGAATCTCAATGGTCACTCAATACCTTCTCATGTAACAGGAGTATGAGATGTGATACCACCTCTGACAAGAATTCCAAGAGGTCAGCCATTAAGAAATTGTAGATGCCACATGCATAGACAAGCATGAGCAGCAATTGGCTAGAAGAGTCCATCAAATCTTCAGACATGCTCCTTGGGCTATTCCAAACCTACAGTATGTCAAGACCTCAGACATTCAAGAACTATCAAGCCACTGGGTGGACCACTTAGAAGAGATGATAGCAGAAGAGGCCCAATCTACCATTCTGATTAAGAGTGAAGAAGTGCAAGACCTCTGAAACCCTCTTCTAGAAGACAATCCAGACCAGTTTATCTGAGGTCTGATTGCTCTGTTCCAAGGCCCTCCTCTGAGGATCTGTGCCCAACAAAATCCCACAGATATCCCATATTTTGTGGAAGAAAACCTCATAGACTGGAGACCACAAGAGCAACAAGAGTACTCCATGCCTTTTACTGATGATGACATCATCAGTGGTGATATCATCACTGCTGACATCATTCCTCAAGACCAATATTGTGAACTTAGGAGGAATAGAAAAAGAAGAGCGATGTTTTTATTGATCACCCAATGTTACATGCTTTTATGCGATTATTGATGATGTCACTCCAATGCCACTGCACCACAAATTATCTATATCGAGTTGTAACCTGTAATCTCAACACTCCCGCTCAATGAGATAAAGCCAAGCTAAGCTAAGCAAAACAAAACATTACCAATGGGGTGCTGTCTAGATGACCTAAAAAGATCAAAATTCCCCGCTTATAAGCATGAAAAATAGGTAAAAGAAGTAGTGAAAAATGGAAATCCTGAGCAATGTTATAGGTTTCCATCACAAATATTTGCCGTAACACTCATTCTACCTGTCGTTTGCCGTAATTTGCTCGCCACTCATCATTATATCTATTCCTTGTACGCAAAAGTCGAACTTTGCCTTTGGAAGGGCCTTTGTTAGCGAATCTGCCGCCATTTGCTCCATAGGGATGTATAGCAGCGTATAGCCTCGTTTTCAATGCACTATTATATGTAATGGTGCTGTATATCGATATGCTTGGTCCTTGCATGATGTATAGGGTTCTTTGCCAAAGCAATGGTGGATTGGTTATCCTGTCGTATAGTTGTAGATTCTTGAGTGAATCCCAGATCCTTTAGTAGTTCACGAAGCCAGATGGCTTCCTTCGTCGCCGTTGATAATGCTTGATATTCCGCTTGCATAGATGACGTCGCCACTGATGATTGCTTATGAGTTTGCCACAAAATGGCTCCACTATCATCAAGATAGAAGAAGTATCCTATCATAGACCTTCTGTCATCCAAGTCTCCAGCCCAATCAGCATCACACGTGCCGGAAAGGTTTACCATAACAGTACTCCCGCTTACTCCTTTATCACCCAGATTGAGCGTATAACTCTTTGTGCCTTTAATGTACCTGAATATGCGCTTGATTGCTATCCAATTCGAGTTATCGTAGCACGATGCGTATTGCACCACTTTGTTGATTGCGTATGATAGGTTGGGTCTCGTCCCGAGCATCAGATACATAAGGGATCCTACCGCTTGTCAATAGGGAATGTCTTTGTCATCTTCGTCAGGTGTATCAGACTTCTTTAGTCTCACAGACGTCTCCATCGGTGTTCCGACTGGCTTGCACTCGCTCATGCCGAATCACTCAAGTATTGTCTGAATGTAGGCTTCTTGGCTTAGGTGTATAGTACGTGCGCTCCTGTCATGTATGATGGATATTCCCAAAAGAAAAGACGCGTCACCCAAATCTGTCATCTTGAACTTCTTGTATAGTGCCGCCTTTACTTCGTTAATCTCATTTATCGTTCCGACCAGAATGATATCATCGACCCAAATTCCCAGGTACACCGTTCCTGAGGATGTATGATGAGTGTATATGCATGGGTCTGCTTCGCATCATTTGAACCTGTTCTCTTCTATGAGATAATTGTCAATCTTTCGATTCCACAGCCTCACCGCCTGTTTTATGCCATAGAGGCCTTTGCGTAGTCTGCATACTAACTCCTTCTTGTTGTCGTAGAGTTCATATCCTTGTGGTTGAAGAACGTATAGTTTGGTATCTACATCTCCATTTAGAAAGACTGTCTTAACGTCCATTTGATGTATCTCGTAGTCATATTTGGCTCTGATCACAAGAAGTATTCTAAGTGAAGTAAGCTTAAATACCGGGGAAAAGGTCTCGTCATAGTCGACCCCAAAGTCCTGTGAATACTCCTTTGCCACAAATTGGGCCTTGTATCACTCTATGCCGCCATTGCTATCGCGCTTGATTTTATACACCCATTGGGATCCTATGGCTTGCCCATTTGCCGGAAGAGGGACCAAGTCCCACGTGTCGTTCTTGATGAGTGAATTATACTCCTCATCCATAGCCTTTTTCCACTCCTTTTTATCGCTCGAATGAATGGCTTCGTCGTAGTGTGCTGGCTCACCGGTCGTCGCTATGTAAGCGCATTTGCAGGCGTAGTTCACATGATGTTGTTTGCGACGAGATAACTTGGGTGGGTCCCAGTAATTTCCCAGATCCGCCTGGACTTCGTTATCCATCCCAGATTTTCGCTTTTTCTTGCCTTTCGGAGGAATGTCTTCTTCTTTGTTATCATCCGCAATCTCCGTAATTCTCGGTTCAGGGGGTCTCATAGGTACTTGCACTGTTGATCTCGTTGGCATAGGTTGTACCATTGTTGCCGGAATTGTTGGTATAGTTTTCGCGCTCACCATTGGCATAATTCCACTCGCCGTTGGTATAGTTCCACTCACCGTTGGATTGGTCACCGGTATAGGAATTTCCACACAAATTTCCCTTACTTTTTCTTTGAACTGAACATCGTGAGAGATGACTATACCGCGCTTTTGCGTATTCCACAACCTATACGCTGATCCGTCGTATCCAAGAAATATATGTTTATCCGCTTTAGGCTCAAATTTTCCTCTATTTCCACCTTTATCCAATACGTAAGCCTTGCTTCCGAATGTCCGTAAGTGCGAGATGTCGGGCTTAGATCTGCTCCACAGTTCTTCAGGTGTAAGGTTATCATCCTTAGACTGTACGTCACTTTCTTTACTTAAGGCTCAAGAAATGCATCGATTGCGTATATATACCGCTGTATTCAATGCTTTGGCCCAGAAGGATTGCGGCAAACCAGCTGCATTCATCATCATTTGGGCCATCTCGACGATTATTCGATTGAACCGTTCCGCCATGCCATTTTGTTACGGAGTATAGGGAGCCGTTCTAGTATGTCGTATTCCGTGCTCTTTTAAGAATTGTTTAAAGGACTTGTTTATGTATTCTGTCCCGTTATCTGAGCGTAGTATCCCTATCCGACGTTTCGTATCATTCTTCATGCTCGCCTTGAATTCTTTGAATTTTTCGAATGCTTCGCTCTTTGCTGAGAGGAAGTATACATGAGCCTTACGAGTGTAGTCGTCTATGAAAGTAATAAAATACTTCTTCCCGGAATGTGATGATGTACGCATGGGACCGCAGATGTCCGTATGTATAAGATCGAGTATGCCGCTCACTCGTTTCGTCCGTTCCTGAAAAGACCTTCGAGAAGCCTTATTCACCACACAGTCATCGCAAAAGAAATTCAGAGATATACAGTTCGGCAATCCTTTCACCGAGCTATTCCTCATCATCCGTTCTAAGCTTGTCTGGCCAATGTGTCCTAACCATTCGTGCCATATGCGCCAGGTGTCGTTAGTCGTTGCGGAGTGTGCTGATGTACCATTCGGCATACCGTCGATTGCATAAAGATTTCCTCTTTTCGACGCATACATTAATTTCTTATTGTTCTTTAGATCGATTACCGTTACTCCATTCGGGCATATGTTTACTCCTTTGTCTCCTCGGGCCATCATTCGTCCTATCGAGAAGAGATTTTTGCCTATATCCGGAGCGTATAGTACGTCTGCAAAGATGCCTGAGGGTTCTTTGACCTTTCTATGCAGGTGTATACTGACATTTCCTTTGCCCTGAGCATAGATAACATTGTTGTCACCTAGTTTGATAGGTATGGGATGCTCGAACTTCTCGTACATAGAGAACCATTCACGGTGTGCCGTCATATGTTGTGTTGCACCAGAATCCATGAGCCAAACTTCTTCACTGCACTCAGCTTATGTTTGCATGTTGACAGCTCTCTGCTTCCGCGAAAAATATCCCATCACCGCTCTGATTGTTGGTGTCCACAACGTTTGCCTGACCATGTTGGTCTCTCTTTTCTTTCTTCTTTAGATTGCAGTCTTGGACGCGATGTCCGAGCTTATCACAGTAGAAGCACTTACCACCGAACTTGGCGCGTTGACCGTTTCGTTGACCTCATCCTTTACTTGGCTTTCCTTTGCCTCGACCACGCGTGCCATAGAACGCTTTCTCGTCGTAGTCTTCATTTGCGCCATTGTTCTGCCTTGATTCATCGTTTAATAGGCTCGTGACGATGTGCTTGTAGTCCGAAAGTTTATCGGATTCCCACATAGCAGATACGACCACATTATACGTGTCTGGAAGGCCTCATATAAGGGCCAGGACCTTGTCTTCCTCCCTGATGAGGTCCGCTGGCGTAGAAAGCGAGTTCACCTGATTCGTCAGATTGTTGATGCAGTTGGCATATTCTTGAATGCTCTCCTTGGGCTTCATCCATAGAGTAAATAATTGTCCCTTCAGGTGGAATCTGTTGGACACGGATGCTTGTTGATGGTGATCGCGTAGAGTCTCCCAGGCTTTGTTTGCCGTCGTAGTGTTCATAACAAGTTTCATTTGCTCATTCAATAGAGTGAACGTGATCTCCCTCAATGCCTTGCGATCTTTCACTGGGTCATATCTCGTTATCTGCACCTGTGGCTTCCAATAGTTCTCTAGACCACATTCCTCCAAGAGGTTCCTCATATGATATGCCCATATGGCGTAATCCTTACCATCGAAGACAGGAATTGTCCTTCTTGTCATCGAAGCCACCACCGGAGGGACTGTGGTACCCACGCTGATACCCGTTCCGCTTGTGTTACTTGCCGGGCTTGGCGCCGCAGTACTTGAGCTTGGGCTTCCTGGGTTTGACATCTTCGTACGTTATAGTGTAGCGTATACTAAAGAGGTGTGTATTATCTGCTAATCGGGGCTCATAACCTTTGTTGTGAACTTAGGAGGAATAGAAAAAGAAGAGCGATGTTTTTATTGATCACCCAATGTTACATGCTTTTACGTGATTATTGATGATGTCACTCCAATGCCACTGTGCTACAAATTATCTATATCGAGTTGTAACCTGTAATCTCAACAACCAAGAAAATAGCAGTGACCCATTTGTCTTATAGGAAGAGGACTTCAATAACCTCTTGGAAAGATATGCAGACACCTCTTTAACACTCTCAGAACTTCTAACTGAAGTCAGCTTACTGGTGGAAGTTGCAGAAAATGATTTGGCTGGACACTCTGAAAAAAATGAGAAAGAAGAAGATGACATAATCCCTGTTGCACTAAACTTCAGGTTAAACAGTGATAGTTCTATTAGCTAAATCTGATCTAGTTAGTTAGTTGCACAAACAGTGACTGTACTTTAACTAGCCTTTTTCATCACAAACAAAGAATTAGCCTTATTCTACTAGTTAGTCACTTGACTTCCAAATCCATGCTAATTCAAGAGTAGGGAATTACCAATTACTTAGCCATATACTTAGCAAAATCTATACACAACTCTATATAAATACCCCCCCAAACTGCAGTAAATAAACCCTCAGTCAATTGACATTTATCTGAATGACAAGAAGTCTAGTGTAAGATAAACCAACTTAAGTTTTGAGAAACTTTGGAAAAAGACTCCAAGAGCCAAGGATAACTCTTGTCCAAGACTGCTGAGTTTAAGGAAATCGACTGCCGCTAAGAAACCTGTCAAGTTAGGAAATCACCACCAAGGACCACTGCGAATTTTCAAGTCAGTTAATTGCCGCTGCTAAGGAAGCTGGCGCCAAGTTAGAAAGAGACCCACCAGAAACTAGAATGACCACCCTCAAGTTAGCAAGCTAATTGAGCATATGACCTACGAATAATTTGTGTCACGAGCCATTTAGTTTAAGATCGCCACTCCCCCACATTGATCAATGATCGACCACTTCCCCACATTAATCAACCCACCCAGACTGCCAAGTTTCAAGTTCGCCACTTATTCAAGACACATTGATCGACCAGTCTGCAGAATTCAAAGATTGCTGCCACCCATATTTGGGTCCTGATCGCCACTCGCCCACTAAGGATAAAAGAATAACTGTCCCGCCATGCTTTTAAGCAGCGTGCCGCACTGTTCAAGTAAAGCCATCGACCACTAAACAATTGAGCCACCTTATCCAATAATCCGTCTGATCCCTGAATTCCCCACAATCGACCTGAATCCCTGCTGTCAACTCGAACCACTCGCACCCATCGACTTTTGACGACAAATCAGATGACACATCACATGACCACTGACCCGTAATCGATGTGAACAATATATTTAATCCTTATAATTTGGAGACCATGCTTCACAAGTGGCACATTGAGCTGTGCAGAAGCATATAGTTATACAAAATGCATGCCACATTTTGGAGGCTCAACTGGGAATAGTTTTCTAAAGACTTGACCTTTTGGCTCAAGAACCCAGCAGTCATCTACAGTGGAGAATTCAGGAGGACCTACTCAACAACAAGACCAGGGCCAGCAACAGCCCTCTTCAGCAGAAAAGAAAGTACATTCCATTATCAGGACAGCAGCCAGATCCCTGTTCAGAAGTAGTAGCTGGAAAACTAAATCAGAGGAAAGAAGTGACCCAAACTATGGTTTAACCTCAAGAGAAAGGAGATGCCTCAGAGGAGAACCAGAACCCCTCCAGATCCAAGACTTAGAAGAAGACCTTCCTGAAGAATACCAGACCCTAATCTATAGGAAGAACTCAGACAGGAGTGACTACATCACCACAGCTATCAACCGAGCTACCCCACTAGACTGAGTATATTTTGAAACATCAGAAGAAGAGGAAGATTACCACCCTTACAATTCAAGAAACAAGTTCAACCTGTACCACCACCATTCAGACAGCTACACAGACTTCCAGCAAGGCAAACAGGACCTCACTACTTCACAACAGTAAGGGGCAGATAAGTTCAATACCAGTTATATCAGCCCTCTAGTATCTTTAATTACCCAAGCCTCTGCACCTTGGTCACTTACCCCCTGCCACTATCCTTAAGAAATAAGGAACACCAGTCCTCCTAGTGCCCCAGTATTCATTAACCACCATCAGTCTACCCGAGGACCCCTACCATCATCAAGGATCACTACACCAGTATTGATCAGAAGAGCTAGAACTCCTTCACCACCAAGACACTGCCCTCTGCCCCCTATATATTGAGCACCTTCACTACCCCCACAAGAACCACCAAGGAAAGCCACCCCTGAATCAGAATCAGATAGTGAAAACAGTGAAGACAAGCCAGATATGAGCTACTTACAGAAGTTCCATGGTGCAGATAATAAAGACATCAAGGAGTTCATTGGAGAAATTGAAGTACAAGCAGCAGCCAAGTGATGGGATACAGAGAGAAAGCTCAGCATTGTATAGTCACTTTTGAGAGGTCCAGCCCTCCAAAGATACAACTAAGCCAGACATAATGGAGGAGAAATCCACAGGGCTGAACAAGAAGCTTACCTAGTAGCAAATGGACATCATGCACAGAGATACACTATCTACAGAGGCTGGCTCCACACCCAGTTCAATGGTCTTGAATGCCAACAAGAAGCACAAGAAGCTCTGACCTACATGACCCAAGCTGTCAATGAAACCTCGAAGAGTTTCTATCATCAGATCCAAGCACAGATGATCAAAGCAAACTTGCAGCCTGCAGTCCAACTGGTACTAGCTTCAATCACCTTCCTCAATGGCCTATACTCAGAGCTCAGAAGGCAAGTTATTAGGATGGGATACTGGAGTATCGAACAGCAAGTTGCTGGAGCACAAGGATATTGGAAAGCAGACTATAGACCAGCCAAGCAAGTACAAGTTCATTGTGAACCTACTAGAGTTGAGGCCCCAAGATCCCAAGGAACTATAGCAGAACAAGAGAATGCATTCCTCAGAGCCCGGCTGGCCAACTATGAGAGCAGACCACCTTCAACTCCAGCCCAATTCAGTCAACAGCTACAGCAGCAGCCACTAAGAGTTCAAGAAGACCCAATGACCATGCTCACCAAATAGATGAAAGACTTAGCCATCATAGTAGTACAGCTGAAGAATCAAGGAGGAAGACAGCAAGATTACCACTGCAATAATAGGCCAGACTACCAATAACAGGACAACAGGAGTTCCTCTCAGGCACCCTTAGCTGCAACTGTAGGCTCAGCTACCACAGGTCCCTATGCCCCTACTTGTTTCTACTGTGGAAATCAAGACCACATCCAGAGGAACTGCCCAAGAAAGCAAGCTACTCAGTCCAATGATAGAAATGTCAATCTCATTCAGATGGATGAAGAGACCTGCCAAATGGAAGAAGAAATAGCCTGGCTTTGAGACCAAGAAGATACTCCCTCATATTATGAAGCCTATTCTTCCAAGGTAACTTGGGAAGCAGCATCTGCTCAGACCAGAGGATGAGGAAGACCCCCAAAGACCCCCAAAGACCCCACTTCCACCACCATTGCTGGTAACAGTGTCAACAGGCAAGCACTCAAGATATAGCCATTCCTCCTTGGATACCCCACAAGAGAAGGGTGAGAGAGTTAGAAGAGATACCTCTGAAGCAGAAGCAGAACCCTCCAGGACAACCCTGAGCACTACTCTGCCTGACCTTAAGGAAGATGAAGATATGGGTGTAGAATCTTCAGCTGATGAAATGCCCATCAGGAATAAGAAACCCTGGCCAGGACCTAGACATAGAAGGAGCAGCAAGCCCCATGAAGCAGCCTCCCTCTGGGAACAAATCCATACTCAAGATGCAGGCCTTACAGTCAAGCAAGTTCTCAAGAATGCACCAGAAGTTAGGCGAAAATTCCTGAAGGAAGCCAAGAAGGATACCAAGAGACTTTCTGTCTAAGGACCACACACACAAGAGCCCAGCACTATCCACACAGTGTATGAAAATCAGTGTCAAAAACATCAATCCACAAGGCTAGTGAGTGGAAAAGTACATGGAGAAAATGCCTGAATTCTTATCAATACAGGAGCCATAGTCTGTATCATCATCCAGAGAATGCTAGAAAGAATCAGTTGGGCAATTGATGAAGGAACCAAAGCAAGAGTCATCATGGCAGATGGATCAGTATCTATCCCCCTAGGACTTGTGTGAGATATCCCCATTTAAGTAGAGAAAACCTGCCTCAATATTCCCCAAGCTGTTGTGACCCCAGCAACCTCCTATGACCTGATCTTAGAAACAGATTGGATGTACTGAGTTGGAGCCAATGTGGATATCAGAAGGCAACTCTTAGTCTTCACCATTTATGGACAGAAGTACAAAGTACCCATTGAGTCAAGAGGATCATCAAAGAAAGCAAGTCAAGCCTCTGAGACAGAATGGCAAGAACATGGCAAAACACCCACCACCACTGAGGATGAGGATGAGAGTGAAGCAAATTTTCTATAAGAAATGAGAAGTGACTTTGATGTCTCTATAGATCAAGATAGCAGACCAGAAGAACTCTTTGTTGGAGTCATTGACATTGAGAGTCTACAATCAAGAATTGAGGAAAGCAACAATAAAAGAGTAGCACATGAGTTTGCAGGACCATCCACATAGCCACCACCTCCATTGGTAGAGAATTGAATTATGTGAGCCTTCCATCTAGGCAAATGTGAGTATTTCAACTACTTCTACTCACTGAGAGATAATTGCATCAACTGCCGAATCCTGGACATCAAGAAGGTTCCAATGCCAGCAATTGAAGATAAAGATAAATGGAGATGAGCACCAGCCCCCATCCGAGCCACCCCAAAGACTTTTAAGAAGACTTATCAAGAACAACAAAAGGTTCTTTCCTGACAACCAATGGAGACCCTCACAATCGAAAAGGACAGCAACAGCTCCCACACCATTACCCCAGCTCTCCAGATTACTCTGCCCACCTATGATAAGTACTGAAAGAGATACCCCACCAGCAAGGAAGTCAAGGAGCGAAACAAAGGCTTTGTCAGAAAGGGGCACTGTGATTGTGGAAGGACCTTTACCTGTTACTGGTGTGAACATTGAAGTGTTCATCTTAGTGAAGATGTCCACAAGAGCCAAGTCAAGAGAAAGGACCCCACCCTGCAAGAACCCTGAATCCACTGGGCCTGCTGAAAATGCAAAGAGATCAATCATGAAGGAAACTGCAAAGCAAAGAACAAGACCACCATCTGGGACCTATCATTGGAAATTCTGGCCATCATCTGTTGGTACTGCTGCCCTCATGAAGGAAATCAAGGAGTCAATCTTGCCTTCATCCTCATAGAAGCCCTGGACCCACTTGGAAGGACTGGATTCAATTACACAAGGAACCCAAAGACAGGAGCACACTGGCCATTCTTCAAGCTAGAGCAAATGGAGTTCTCACCCACAATCACAGCCACTGGAGTACCCTTCCTCAAGACTCAGCTAATTATCCAAGTCAAGCTACTCTCACCATGAGCCCAGCCCCCTCTTGCACAAACAGAAAGATCAGTTGGATGGAACAGAAACACTGAAACCCCTCCTCCTCAGGGGTGGTGTCTTGAAGATGTTGACATCAGATACACTTCTTGTTTGACATGGATCTTGAATGCTCAAACCCACCCAGTATCTGAAGGTCTGTACCAGCGATGGAGGCCTTGGCAAAATCTTGACAGGAACTTGGAAACAGAGCTAGTGTGATGAATATTTGGCCAAAACGGATCCCAATAGTGTGAGGAGAGACTCTCAGGGATAGGGAACCCAGTACACCTATTGGGGCCCAGTGGTTGTATATTGAAATTACCTTCAGAAGAGTGATGTTTTTCAAAAGGGTGGCTTAGCTGTAGAGCTTGGGAAAATGGTAGCAGAAAGAGAGTCCTGCCAGTAGTTGGATTCCTGCTTGGCAGTTGGCTTAGTGGTGGCTTTTCCTTTGGAGTACAGGTTGAACTTTGGTTGAGGCTCCTCCTCTCACACTTTAAAGGTACCATCATCCTAGTACTCTTGTGAAGTCTTGGTCTCTTGGGCCCTAACAGGCCCTAACTTGCCACTGTTGCTGTTGGTTGCTATGAAAATCATGCTGTCTGAGTGTTGTTGTTTTTGCTGAAAATTTTGAAGTGTCGATAACTTCGCGAATACTGGACACCCCAAGGACTGGTTGGTGTTAAAAGACTCTTCTACTTGTGGTGACGCTGTCTGTGCCTATGGCCCCAGGGGGCAGTGTACTGGCAGTGTGTAGTTCCCTTCGGAAGTTTGAAAGTTTTGATGGTCAGTGGCTTAGCTGCTTGCCCCGAAATTGGTCCAGGTAAAAGAGTCCCGACCTGCACAGTAAACTGAAAGGGTGTGGGAGGAAAGGAGAAGGCTTCAGCAGGCCCAAACTCTCAAGCCTCAGATCCTAAAGAGCCCTAGGAGGACCCTGTCTGGAGCCCCAGAGCCATCAAGAAGCACCTGAAGGCATAGGAAGCCTATAAGACCCGGAAATGGAATGACAACAGTAAGGAGGAGGACAAAGAATCCTAGTGACTGCTGTGAAAACCAAGGAGACAACAGATCCAGCAAGCCCTGGACAATGCCTGTTGAGAGGAGAAAGAGTGCCAACAGGACCATATCAATGGCAGGGAAAGTATGGAGGTTGAAAGGAGCGAGAAAGAGAGGAGAGAGACCAGGGAGGAAGGAGTGGAGGCCTCGCAGCATGCTCCTAGACAGGCACCGAGGAGGCACATTCATACTGAGTTGCTGAGTGAGGAGGATGAGGTAGTGTTGGTAGAGGAAGATGGGGCCCAACATAGAGAGAAGGACTGGGAAACTGCCTCCCAAGAGTCAGTGGACCTGACAAGGCTGCTGAATAGAGACTCTGATGGAGACTCAGATAGGGACCCAGACAGTGAGGAGGAGGAGGTAGACATCCCCATGACCGACGCAAGGCCAGTAACAAGAATGGAGATGAACAGGAGAGAGCTACACTATATGGCTATCTTCAAGGAAATAGTACAGCACGCCATTGGGGATGCTGACTCCCAAGCCATCTGGAAAGCAGTATTGACACCCACCTGGGCGGCAGTGGAGCTGGGCAGGATCCTAGGAGCTGAGTACCTGATACAAGTGGGGCCCAGGCTCCCAGTGGCTAAGACACAAATGACTGATCACTATCGACAAATGGCCCAGGAATTTCTCCAATCTGAGAGGGGCCTAGCTGTATGGTAAGAGGCATATGCCCAAGATGCCCTAGCATCTCAGCAGGCAGTAGAAGAAATGGTGCCCTCAGGACTCTCTTTCTGCTACTATTTTCCCAAGCTCTATAGCTAAGCCACCCTTTTGAAAAACATCACTCTTCTGAAGGCAACTTCATTATACTACCACTGGGCCCCGATAGGTATACTGTGTTCCCTGTCCCTGAGAGTTTCTCCTCACACCATCAGGATCCACTTTGGCCAAGTATTCATGGCGCTAGCTCAAGTTCCATATTTCTGTCAAGATTCTATCAAGGCCTTTGTCACTGGTACAGATCTTAAGACGCCAGGTGGGTTTGAGCATTCAAGTTCCATGCCAACCATAAAGTGTATCCAATGTCAGCATCTTCAAGGCACTACCCCTTAGAAGGAGGGGTTTTGGTGTCTCTGTTCCCTGTTCCCAAGTCTTCAGCAAGTTCCTAGTACTCTCAGCCATCAAGCATCACTGGCATGATAGTTTTGCCCCTTTTTCCTATTGATTCCCAATTCAATGACCCAGCTGTCACACATCACTGGTGTGATAGTTTTGCCCCCTTTTTCCTACTGGTTCCCAAGTCAACGTTCTGCAAGTCAACAAGTCACAAAATTCCCAAGACTGGTGTCTCATTCAGGCTATAGGTACCAGTGTCTTAGTATCTGTATTACTGACCTATGAGGTATGGGTTCTTTTTGGTATACCTCTGTTTCCTTCTGTTCCCGCATCCATATAACTTTCATAGTGACTACCAAATAGGGTCTGGGATGGGGCCCAGATCAAGGGTGGGGCTTCAGCACTGTCTGGTGGAGAGGGAGAGAAAGCCAGGCCTTTACCACCTCTCACACAAGTGGGGGTTAGGTGTAGAGTAACCCGAGGCTACTATCCTCATATCTCTGTTAGTTATCTCATAGTTGTACACTCAGTGGGGGTCTGTTGAGTAAATAAACCAATGCACTCAGCAGATTTTTTTATAAAAAAAAAAA
>RQIL01043835.1:0-14853 GCA_003951145.1 Jimgerdemannia lactiflua | reverse complement strand
ATAAACAGAATCTCAAATATATATATACTACTGAGATTTATAACTATATCTATACTAATCTTCAGAATGTCATAATCAATATTACTATAGAATATCTGTATCTAAGAAATATCTATAGTCTGGTATTCTGCTACTATATGAAAGCTAGTATAACAAGTGAATATTATAGTAAAATAAAAATCCATATACAATTATATAGTATAGTTACCCTATATAGTTACTCATATGTACCACAAAACTGTATAAATAGCCAAATAGCCAAGGATAGGAACTCCTGTCCTCTGAAGGAACACCTGTCCTCTAAAGGAATACTTGTTCTCTGAAGAAACATCTGTCTTCTGAAGAAATACTGATATAAATAGCAATCTATAATTAGTCAGATTGCAACCAAGGTAGCAAACACAATATATAAAATACCCCAGAGATAAGAATGAATAAACCTCAGTCTGAAATTGAAACCAAAAAGCAAAAGACAAGTCTGTCTGCCAAATATACTTAGGTGAAACATCTGCCAAAAATCCCTTAGTTCTAAAGGAATTAGATTACAATACTTAGGAGATATGCCTACTAATAAGCTATTGTTAAAAAGAGATTGTGAGCATTGGTCCTTCAGTTTCACTCTAGTCCACTTTCTGATATAAAGAAAAGAGAAGTCTATCTTTTGGTTCACTTGCTAGATAAGTCTGAGTTTGCCACTAAGTTCAAGTAAAGAACTTTGCTGCCATTTGAGTAATTTACTGTTTTTAAGTAAACTGCTCTGTTCAAGTCCACTGCTTAAGGAATAAGATGCTATTCAAGAAGTCTGCTGATCTGCCACATTCTGCTGATCCACATCATTCAATCGTATTGTTCATCTATATTATTCAAGCCTATGCTGCTCAATCTACCTTATTTAATCAGTATCATCAGCACTGATCATCTACATCACTCAAGACCGCATCATCTATTTAACAGCATCAATCAAAGACTATGCTACTTGAGATATCTGCCAAAAAGAGAATCTGATCACTGATTCCCAGAAAGCCCACTATTAAGGAAATCTACCTTATTACCTAAGATTGCCCAAGTTATGAAATCCCAGAGAACCTGTGCCTTTAAGGAAATCCACTAAATTCACTGTACACAAGATTGCCTATATCACATGAATTATCCACCTTTGTTCAAAAAGAAAATCCACTCATACATACAACCCAAGAATACTGCCAAATTAGGAAATCACTCACAGAAAGTCTCTAGCTGTTGAATATTATACCACTAAATACCAGTACCAGTATCAATACAGTATCAGACCTATAAAACCTGAATATTTTATTGCTTTTTGACAAAGTAACTGAGGGCTCAAGCCAATCTACATAGCTGCCCAACCTTGTAATTTACCTCTATTGAGCCAGGTATATTACATTTGGGAGCTCAATCAGAAAGATTACAAACTAGTAATCTATGTGACTTTTTAGTTCACAGAACTCAACCTTCAACCTGAAGACCAGCACTACTGCAACTTTTGATATAGTACTAATCTCAGCTACTACAGGAGAAGAAATCCCAGCACTATAAAGTATTTGGACAGAAAGAGACATAATTACCTCTAGAATCAGTTACCACTCAGCATTAGAAGGATCTGACATTGCAGAAGCCAGCACTATACAAAATCCTCCATCAGTACCACCAGCAGATATACCAACTAGAGTCATTGACGAGCTTACACCAGATGAAGTAGACAACACTAATCAGGACTTTGACAATCTCATCCAAGACCTCAACAATTATCTTAAAAGATTCCCTCCAAGAGTCTTCCCTGATTTACCCAGACCAGTAACTCCAATCCCAAGAATTCAACCTACAAGACTCCCCAGAATAGTACTAAGAAGAGTACCATCTCTCAGATCTTCTGTACTTTTAAGCTCATATCCATCAATAGCCAATAACTCAGAATCAGAGCCAGAAATTGAAACAGAATCAGCACAACTCTATCCATATTTACAGGATATCCAGAGAAGGATCCAAGAGAATTCATAGATGTAATTGAAGGAATATCAGCCCTGAGAGATTTGTTAACCCAAAGATGTCAAGGTACAACTGAGAGAACCAGCCAAAGGCATCTTTACCAGAACTGCAAATGATGTCAATACAGACCTAGGAGATATCATAGAGAATGCAAGATTAGAAGAAGAACAATATGAAGTCATGCAGTACTGAATTATTGAAAAGTATACAGGAAATAAAACCTACCACAAGGCCCAAGAATCCATTATAGAAATAAAGATGAATCTTGGAGAATCCCCAAGAGCATTCTTTACCAGAATCCAGAAGAGAATACATGCTGCCAGATTCAATGCTGCCAATCAAGACATTATAGGACCAATAACCTTCATGAATGGAATCCTATCCAACATTGCTCAACATGTCTGAACCTTGGACATCAGGAAGCCTGAAGAGCAAGTAGATGTAGCCCAAGAATACTTTGATATCAAACAAGAAACCACCTGGACTGATAATCAAAAAGAAGATAAAGAGGATCTCTTGGTCAAGGCTCTGCAAGGAATCCTCCAAGGAGAATCAAAAGGAGAAAAGCCTACCAAAGAATAGAAGAAGGACAAGAATGAGATTCAAGACCTCAATTTGAAAGTAGACAGACTGGTTGGGCAGATTGAAAGGTTCACCACATGCAAAAATCGGGACTACCAGCCAAGATATCCCCCATATGAAAATCAGAATTACCAGCCAAACTATCCACATGAAAATTGGGATTACCAGAAGAATTATCCATCCTCTGATAGTCGAAACTATCCTTCCAAAGATAGGGCACAAGTCCAATGTTATAAGTGTGGATAGCAAAGACACTATGCCCCCAAATATAACAACCAAGGCAGCTCAAGGAATTCTGAACCACCAAACTGAAAGGATATCCACAAAAAGAGGACAGAAGCTCACTCAGTAGAAGACTATGAGCAGAGTGATAGTGAAGAATACAGTAACCTAGACTTATATCCAACTAAGACTAAATATGGAGAAACAGTCTATCTAGCAGAAAAGAAGAAGAGAGCAGTAAGGCTACCCCAGAGTAGTAGGAAAGCCTCCCAAAAGAATGAGCAGAAGAACAATTCAAGATGAAGATGAAGAGGAGCAGGTTGATACACCTCCCCATTCTCCTTCACCCTTCATCCCTGAAGCTACTATCAATGAAGAAGATCCTCTACCAGAATCTGCTGATAAAGAGATGAGAGAAGAACCAGAATCAGAAACCAAGACTCCAAAGTCTAAGAAGAAATACATCCCAAAGACCATACCCCAGGACATCTACAATGAAGCCTAGAAGAAGATCCAAGAAGCCAAGATGGAAGTCCTACTCCTACAATTCTTACAACTGACATCTGCTGGAGTAAGGAATAAGTTGCTATGAACTACCAGATCCTATACAGAAAGAGTCCCCATCCCTCAAGAAGAACCAGCAACCCCAGCAGTACAAGCTGCAGAAAGACATGTCAGCACCTATCTGTTTGGAGAAATCAGAGGCCAAAAGGCGAAAATTCTCATTGATATAGGAACAGCTGTATGTGTTATTGCCAAGAAATTCCTGGACAGCATTCAATGGCCCATTGATGGACCCTTCAGCCTCAGCATCATAGTAGCTGATTGAGCCTGAACTCAACCCCTGGGAGAAGTCTGAAACATCACCATCACTCTTGGACACATCCAGTTTCCCATCCCCAAGACAGTTATGACCAAAGCTGTCACATATGATATGATCCTTGGCACTAATTAAATAAAGGAGATAAATGCAGATGTCAACATTGGCCAACAAGTACTTAAATTTGACTAGAGGAAAGAAGTACTGAGTCAAGGTCACTAGTTTTGAGCTATCAAAGAAGAAGAAGAAGGTGACTATTCAAGAAGAATATACCAGCAGTGAGGAATCCACTACAGAGGAGAAAGAAGAGGAGGACTCTGAAAATGACAATGACTCCAGACTGAGGCCCTGAATCAATATGGTAGAAGACAGACCAGAAGATATTGTATGGATATAAGATACTATCCCCATCACAATTGAAGCCATTGCTGGAGAAACCAGAGGATGCATCAAATACCTCCAAAGACAGAAATGTGAGAAACACTCATTCAGACATGTGGGGATTCGAAAAAGCCCTGGCACTACTTGCACTGAATGTAGGAGAAGAAAGAAAAGATGTTCTTACAATATCTAGCTAAAAAGCCATATACAAGTCATACCCAATCCTGAAATCAAAGCAGTAGAAGTATAAGCAATTTGGGACCAACCACCAGAGGAAGAAGATGATGGCATTTCCGAAAATGAAGAGCTCCCTGCAATTGTTTCATGGGATGATTCAAATTGGGTACCACAAGAAGGAGAAGCTGATAACACTCCCTAGAGTGAAGAAGAAGCTGGACCCAGCTCACAACCAGTCATCCCAAGACCCAAAACCCATCAAGAGAGAGCCTTCCAAATTGGCAGATGCCTCCATCAAGATGTTTTCCACTCACCAAGAGACTACTGCTATCAATGCCATATATTGGACCAGTAGGCCAGATAGCTCTCTGAATCAAAATCCCCAAAAATCATTGCAGAAGGAACCTCATTCCAAGAATCCATCACCACTTATAAAGAGAAGAAATAGAGTAGAATTCTACACTTAGACAGAAGTGAGACCCCTCTCTACTCTCTCACTAAAGTATGATATGGATGAAGTGGAAGAGCCAGCGAGAGCCAAGGATAAGGAAGGGGCAGGAGCAAACCCAGAGCCAGAGTCGAAAGTGACAGAGTGGCGAACCATGTAGAAAAAAGGTGAGTAAAAAGGACAAACAAAAACTGTATTGAATTTGCATCAACTATTTATTGTTATGCAAACACGTGGTCCTTATATATAAAATATGATGTCCCAAAAGAGAAGATGCACCATAACTTGGCATTAACCGAATTAGGAAACACATGACAGCCAAAGTTAACCAGAGATAAGATCGAGCCAATTAGAGTTGCATAATAAGAAGTGTACACAAACAAACAAACAAACCCAAATTGAGAAAAGCCCAAAACCAAATCAAGAAAAGTATAAATCCAAATCGAGATCAAAAAACATCTGCACACCCCGGAGAAGTGAGTGTGAGCGAGGGGTGAAGCTGGAATGAAGTAAGCCATAGCAAGCCTGGAGCGAAGTGGAGGGGCTGAAGGCAGCAGAGGAGAGTGGAGTGAAGGCTGAGACCCTGGAGTGAGCACGAGACCCCAGAGGGGGCCAGGATGTTTTTTAATCCTCTCTGGCAGAATCAGAGGTACCAGAAGGTGATGAAAATGCAAAACGAGAGCAATGGATTGTAGAAGAAATGTTTGGAAGTCATGCCTTTGCAATGAGAGGGCAGCAAGGAAGAGAAGAAAGTCTATAGTGAGAAAGAGAAGAGTGTAGGACAGAATCGGGGCATTGTGTGACCCATTGAATATGATCAAATGGTACAATAAGAATTGGGGGAGAGAAAGAAGAGGGGTTACAGAGTGGGTAAGGGGGGAGAGAGGGAAGGGAGGAGGGATAAAGGAGAGAGAGAAGGGAAGAGTAAACAACAGACCATTTAACTGAAGCTAGAAGATCACAAACAACAGAAATAGAGTAAGTCCGGTGATGGACCAAGAAGTTGCCAAGAACCTGAACAGCAGACACCCAATCAGAATGATGAGAGCAGCAAAGTACAAGACATCAAACCTCACACCAGACACACTCTAGAAGAGTGTGATGAGAGTGATTGGAAAGATAGTCAGGGAACTGTTGGGAATGGGGGAATTTAGAATAAACAATAGTTCAGAAAGAAGAAAGAAAAATAGAAAGATTCAAAAAGGAGATGCTATGTAACCCAACCACCCAATTAATAGTATGGTGAGGAGGGTAGACACCCAAGAAAACCCCAGGAATACCAATACCAGTGATAGCAAAGACAATGAAGTCATCAATATATCAGCAAAAGAAGATATCCCTGGCTTGAAGAGCAATGGCAAGATGTGAAGAAGGATCATGAGTAGTGTGGAACTCATGAGCTAGACCAACCAAGTTGGCAAGGGTAGGGGCATAGTTCATTCCCATGGCAATCCCAGAAACCTGGTAAAAAGAGCCAAGGGCCGACTCAAAGTAATTCAAGTGATAGACAAGGAGTGTAAGCTCAACAATCGAGTCCAAAGTGACTGGGGAATCCAAAGAATAAACAATGGAACTGAGGTAGCAAAGGCAGTCATCAATCTCATCAAAACAAATAGCAGTATAGAAGGAAGAGAAATTGCCAGAGGCCAGGCAAGAGAAGTAAGCAACAGGCACAAAGGCAGAACACAAGAGGGTGAGCTCCTGCATATCCCTTAGAATAGTGTACTCAGGCCCAAGATGGTGCTAGAGAAGTACCATCCACAAGAGGAAAAAGCAGGAAAGCCATTTCGAAATCTCAGTGGTAGGTGAGCAGTAGGCAGCCATAATGGGATACCAAGCCAGAGTAGGCTTGTGAACTTTAGGAAGAGTATAAAAAACCAGGAGATGAATGTCCAGTGAGGACAAAGAGTTCTGAAAGAAGTTAAAAATGGGATTCGCATGTAGGGGTCCAACAGCAACCAAGCAAGAGCAAGATTAACCCAAAGAAGAGTAAGAATCTCATCCAATCCAAAAGCACTAGACTCATAAGCCACTGCATAGAGGAGGGCACTAAGGCCATCAAGATAGAGTGACTTGGGAATAAGTACAAAACCCTGATTATTATCAGTGGCTGTGGGCAAATGCTGAGGCAATTGCTTGACCAATTTAAGTGCAGTACGCATGGTATGGTCCAAACCAAGCCAGAGCAAGCATGTCTAGGAACAGACAGAGTGCAAGCCATATCGAGGAATACACAGTGTGAAGAGACATTGAGAGAGGGGGTCCAATTACTAGGAATGAAGTAGCAAGAGGATATCTTATCTTGACCATTGAAATAAATAGCAAGGTCAAGAGCATAATGAAAACATGTAAGCCAATCAGGATTGGTATGAGAGAATTGAGAGAGAGTCATAGGAAAAACAAAGCGAGGACCCAAGGATAAAGCAAAAACTTGAAGAGGAGAAAGAGAGCAATCATCCAAAGAAAAAGAAGGGGACAGAAGAGCACTGAAAAAAGAATAAACCCCAAAATTCAGGATGAGCAACTGGAAAAGACAGAGAGAAGACAGTTTAAGAAACCAATCATAGGGCACCAGAAGTGATAATGGAATCTGAGATAGAACAGGGACACTGGGGGAGAACCAGGCTGGGGGGAAGTTTAAGAGCAAGAGTACTTCCCCTTCTCTTTGGCTTTTTTTGAAGGGGGCGATGCAGATGAGCATGAACAAACCCCATTGGAATGCCAGACCCGGCTATTATAGGGCTTGGTGTAGACCTTGCACTCAGGAGCATGAGAAGAAGGTGAGGATCTGGTGGAGGAGGCCAAAGGAGAACAGGAGTGAGAGCATCCCTAAGATTGGTTGGTGGAGGGAGCAGCAGGTCGAGGAGCACCACCATGGGGGTAGGTAGCCTTGGCAGGGTGCCAGTAGGCATGATGGAGGTGACCAGCATAGACTAAGTAAGACCATGCACCCACAGGGCAAACACCAAGGGTGCAGCCTCATTTGGGGGCAGAAGAAGTCCTGGCAGCAGCATGAGTAATGAAAGAAGTGCCAGCCAGAAGAAAATGTCAAATGGTATCAATGTTGGCAGCAGTGGAAGGATCCTTAGTAATAGTAAAGCCACAAAAAGAGGCAGAATCGGTAAGGCAGAAGGAAGAAAGGGCCATGAAGGTGACATAAGCCTTGTGGAAGTTGGTGGAGGCCAAGACAGCAGTGGCAGCAGCAGCATTGGCAGTGGCAGTCTTGGCAGTGACAGAGGCTGCATTGACCTCCTCAGAGAAGGCTTGGTGGCTGTCCTCAGGGAGGACAGAAAACTTGACAGTAGGCAGAGCGACAGCATCAATGTCATGGCGAAGATGGGCCTCCTTGGCAGAAAGAGCCAAGACAGAGCAGAACTGTGAGAGAATCGGATGACCAGAGGGGCAAAGGTCCAGAGGAAGAGAGAGGACAGCAGATGAGACGTAAGCCTCAAAAGAGACCATGGAAGAGACAAAGGCAGGAGAAGAGGCAGGAGGAGGAACTTTGTCCATATCAGCATCGACGATGTTGGCAGGGGGGGCCCCTGGGGCAGGCAGTTCAGCAGATGAAGTGAAAGGG
The DNA here is from genome assembly GCA_003951145.1 of Jimgerdemannia lactiflua. Lineage (NCBI taxonomy): Eukaryota > Fungi > Mucoromycota > Endogonomycetes > Endogonales > Endogonaceae > Jimgerdemannia > Jimgerdemannia lactiflua. Next base: position 6,642 of record RQIL01043835.1, on the reverse strand, counting down.
CTAGCAAGAGCCGAGGACAAGGAAGGGGTGGGAGTGAACCTGGAGCCAGAGTCAAAAGTGACAGAGTGGCAAACTATATGGAAAAAAAGCAATTAAAAAGAATGAACAAAAACTGTATTGAATTGGCATTAACTATTTATTACCATGCAAATGTGTGGTCCTTGTATACAAAATATGATGTCCCAAAAGGAAAGATGTACCACAACTTGGCATTAACTGAATTAGGAACCACATGATAGCCAGAGATAACCAGAGATAAGATCGAGCCAATCAGAGTTGCAGAATAAAAAGTGTATACAAATAAACAAACAAACTCAAATTGAGAAAAGCCCGAAACCAAATCGAGAAAAGTATGAATCCAAATCAAGATTAAAAAACATCCTGGCCCCCTCTGGGGTCTCATGCTTACTCTGGGGTCTCAGTCTTCATTCTGCTCCCCTCTGCTACCTTCAGCCCCTCCACTTCACTCCAGGCTCGCTGCAGCTCACTTCATTCCAGCTTTACCCCTTGCTCATGCTCACCCCTCTGGAGTCTGCAAATGTTTTTTAATCTCAATTTGGATTTATACTTTTCTCAATTTGGTTTCAGGCTTTTCTCAATTTGAGTTTGTTTGTTTATTTGTATATACTTCTTATTCTGTAACTCTAATTAGCTCAATCTTATCTCCAGTTATCTTCAGCTGTCATGTGGTTCCTAATTTGGTTAATGTTGAGTTGTGGCATATCTTCCCTTTTAGGATGTTGTATTTTGTATATAAGGACTGCACATTTGTATGACAATAAACAGTTGATACAAATTCAATTTAGTTTTTGTTCGTCCTTTTTACTCACCTTTTTTCCACATGGTTCACCACTCTGTCACTTTCGACTCTGGCTCTGGGTTCACTCCTGCCCCTTCCTTGTCCTCGCTCTCACTGGCTCTTCCACTTCATTCAAGATATACAGGTGAAATCAAGGTCATCCTAAGGAATGGAAGTAGTGAATGAATTCGAATTCACAAAGAAGACAAAATCACTCAAACAGTCTTCCTCAAGTACAAGACTCCTCAGCTGCAAGAAGTACCCAAGCTCACTCAAGGAACCAGACAAACCAAAGGATTTGGAAGCTCAGACAAGAAGGAAGTACACCTCCTTTAGGTTAGCTGATTCAAAGCAGATGCCCCTCAGCAAGTTTTCTACCAGCTAGTAAAACTTCACAAGAACCTCATCCTTGAACCAGGAGAGCAGACTACTATCAAAATTTTGTACCACCAGACCCCAGGAATCTCTTCTTCAAACCCAATGAAGAAATCTGAAATCTGCACATAGAAGAGTATATATTCACTGATAAGATGAATCCAGTACACTCCCGAGCAATCAATATAAGCTAGGACAATATCATCTTGCCAAAAGGAACCATCATTGGACACCTTGTGCCTTATCTCAACCGAACATACAGAGAAGTTTATGAATTAAACTTACAGGGAAATGGCAAAAGATCACAGAAGAAAGGAAAGGCCCCTCTGTGACCCAGGAGAAAGTAAAGCCTTCCACAAATATTGGAGAAGAATTGACACCTCAGCAACAACAACAATTGACTGAACTTCTTCATAAATATCAGAACATCTTCACTACAGACTATGGCAATCTGCCATACAACCCATTATATCACCACAGTATAAATACAGGAAATGCACCCATTTGACAGAAACCATACAGAATACCCCACTACTTAAAGATATTTGTAAAAGAATACATATAGGAACTCTTAGACAATGGAGTCATCCGACCCTCTACCAGCCCTTGGGCCAGCCCTATACTTATAGTACCAAAGAAAGGAGAATGGAGACTTATAGTAGACTTCAGAAAATTCAACACAGTAACTAAAAAAGATGCATACCCCTTGCTCCAAATTGATGACCTTCTGGATTAGCTATAAAATGCAAGATATTTCAGTAGTATAGATCTATTTGCAGAATTCCATGAGACCCCAAAGACATTCAAAAGACAGCTTTTCTTGCCCTAAGAAAATTGTTTGAGTACCTCTGAATACCCTTTGGACTCTGCAATATACCTCCAATCTTCCAGTGAATGATGAACTCAGTATATGCCCCTCTCATCCACTACTGCCTGTTTGTTTATATGGATGACTCCAACATCTACTCAGTAAATTTTGAAGACCACCTGTGAGACCTTGAAGAGTTTTTCAAACTCACCCAACAAAACTACCTGAGACTTAACTCAAAAAAGTGCTACTTTGGCAAACAGAAGCTTGAATTTCTTGGATTTATAGTCTCTAAAGATGGAATACATGCAGACTCCAAGAAGATCGAAAAAGTCAACAACTTTTCTGTCCCAAGACCCTGAAGGAAGTCCTATCCTTCCTGATGCTTGCATCCTACTATAGAAGATTTATCAAAGAATTTGCTGAAATCTCTGCCCCAATCCAAACCTTACTGAAGAAAGAAGTACTGTTCTAATGGAAAGAACTACAAGAAGAAGCCTTCTGAAAACTACAACATTGCCTGACCTCAGCACCAATTCTAGTCTAGCCAGATCTGTAGAAACCTTTCATTCTGTATACTGATATATCCAAGAATGACCTTGGAGTAATCCTTGTATAAGAAGGACCTGACAAACAGCACCATGTGATAGCTTATGCAAGCAGAGCCACCAACAAGCAGCAGACCAACTATGGGAGTACCAAATTGGAATGTCTTGCAGTTATATGGGCAGTCACCCTTTTCAAACATTATCTTGTTCACTCTGATCACAGATTATGCAGCTCTCAAATGATTATTGCACCAAAAAGACCTGACTGGAATCCTTGCCCAATGGATTCTTATTCTCCAAGATTATGAAATCAACATCATTTACAAAGTAGAAAGAATTCACAACAATATTGATATTCTCTCCCATATGACTCAATGAACCAAAGAAATGGTATACCTTGGAACTGTATCTTCAAATAAGTTCTCATGACCATCAAGGAGCAGGAAGATCTCATCTGATAAGAATACCAGAAAGCCCACTAAGAACAGACAAACACAGAAGATAAGATTCGAAAAGATTATCAACATTGGTCCTACCTCAGAACACAAGTCCAAGACATCATCCAGAAGTATAATACCTGCCAGAAGTATCATAAAAAGAAGAACTATCAAGCCCCTCTACAACTGATTCCTCCACCCACTCACATCTTTCAAAGATGGGGAGTAGATGTAATTGGACCCCTACCAGTAATACTAAGATGAAACAGATATATCCTAGTATTTATTGAACATCTGACTAAATGGCCTGAAGTATACCCCATGGAGTTTGCAGATGCCCTGCCTATTATTAGACACCTTCATGACCTCACTCTCCGATATGGACCCTCTGAAGAACTTATCTCTGACTGAGAAACTGAATTTGTGAATACATAATCTCAAGTTATGTATGAATTCATGAGATCTACCTGAAAAGGATCACCTCTTATTATCTACAAACCAATAGAATAATCAAAAAAATGAATCAGACTATTAAGAAAGGACTTGCCAAGGCTAATCCTACCAATTGGGATCTCTGCTTACCTGAAATCCTATAGGAAATCTGAAACACCCCTGCTGCCTTAACCAAATAAAAGCTTTTTGAAATGATGTTTATCAAGAAGACCAGAACTACTGACTATGAGAACCTTGGAAAACATCTTGAAAAAGGAGATCAGCTGTAAAAAGATACCCAAAACTAGATTATCAAGACTCAGGAAAGACAAAAGAAGTATTATAACCAGAAGCAGAAGGATCAGAAGATCAAGATTGGAGATCAAGTCCTAGTTTGGAGAAACATAATTGGAATAAACTTTGCTGCCAAACTGGAACTGAAATGGAAAGGACCATATCTTGTATACAATATCAGAGAAACCAGCATCTATATAAGAAGCATGGATGGATGAATCTTAAGGACCCCAATTCACATCAATTGCCTCAAGATATACTTGCACAAACCATGACTTAAGGAGTAGATAAGTGCCTCCAAACTCTTATCATCAGTTTCTTTCAGACCCTACCAATCTCTCTGGTACAATTTCGCCCCATTCAAGAAAACCTAATCCAGCAAATCCAAGGACATCAGAAGAACCTCACCATTGCCCAGTGCCTCCTGCAGATCCACCAACTACAAGCCTTCTATACTATTGGTGAACTTCTGCCGAATCTCTCCATCTCTGACCAAACCTATGTCAGGAACTCTACAGGACTTACTAGGTGAAATACCACTACTGCTGACTGATTGTATACCATATACAAATAAAATATTGGAGCCCTGATCCATGCTCAATTCTATCTAAATGATATCCAGAAGATGAACCAGGCAATCTATCAGAGTATTATTCACCATATGGAGATTCTATTCCCAAAGAATGAAGATGAAGAAGATCCAGATACCAAATGAAGTGACTCAGATATAAATGAAGATGATAGTACAAGCATAGATACTGAAGATACCTATGCCTATTGAAATAATGACTAAAGGACAATCTTGGACAGATCATCCTTTAGTAAGGGCTGATGTAACAAGTGAACATTGTAGTAAAATGTAAATCTATATACAATCACATAGTATAGTTACCCCACATAGTTACTCACATGTGCCACAAAACTGTATAAATAGCCAAATAACTAAGGATAGAATGCCTGTCCCCTGAAGGAACATCTGTCCCCTAAAGAAACATCTGTCTCTTGAAGAAACACTGATATAAATAGCAATCTATAATTAGCCAGATAGTAATCAAGGTAGCAATCACAATGTATAAAATACTCCAGAGACAAGAGTGAATAAACCTCAGTCTGAAATTGAAACCAAAAAGCAAAAAACAAGTCTGCCTGCCAAATATACTTAGGAGAAACACCTGTCAAAAGCCTCTTGGTCCTAAAAGAATTAGATTACAATACTTAGAAGATACACCTACTGACAAGCCACTGTTAAAAGGAGATTGTGAGTATTGGTCCTTTATTTCCACTCTGGTTCACTTTCTGATACAAAGAAGAGAGAAGTCTGCCTTTTGGTTTGCTTGCCAGATAAGTCTGAAGAACTTTGCCACTATTTGAGTAATTTACCATTTTCAAGTAAACTACTCTATTCAAGTCTGCCACTTAAGGAATAAGTTACTATTCAAGAAGTCTGCTGATCTGCTGCATTCTGCTGATCTACATTATTCAATCACATCATTTGTCTGCATCGTTCAAGTCTATACTGCTCAATCTGCTTCATTTAATCTGCATTGTCAGCACTGATCATCTACATTGCTCAAGACTGCATCATCTATTTAATAGCATTGATTGAAGACTGCACCACCTAAGAAATTCACCAAAAAGGGAACCTGATCACCAATTTTCAGAAAGTCCACTATTAAGGAAATCCACCTGATTACCCAAGATTGCCTGAGTCATGAAATCTCAAAGAACCTGCACCTTTAAGGAAATCCACCAAATTCACTGTACACAAGATCACCTATATTATATGAATTACTCACCATTACTCAAGAAGGAAATCCACTCACATGCACAACTCAAAAATGCTACCAAATTAGAAAATTGCTTGCAGAAAGTCTCCAGCTGTTAAATATTATACCACTAAACACTAGTACCAGTACCAACACCAGTACCAGACCTATAAAACCTGAACATTTTGTTACTTTTTGACAAAGTAACTAGGAGCTCAAGCCAATCCACACAGCTGTCTAATCTTATAATTTGCCTCTATTGAGCTAGGTATATTATACTAGATAAAATACTTTAAACATAATTAATAAAGTTTACCAAATTAGACAACTCTCAAGCTACTATTAAATCAGATATCTCTTTAAAGAAATAGTTAACCACTATTATAATACTGATATTATCAAAATATTACAATATCAGAAACTCATTACCTGTAATTATTGAGAACTCTTATGTAAGTATAGTATCTTTATTTCTCATCTCTCAGTTACTATCTCTGAAATAATTAAAATTCTGACCTATGCTCAGATTAATGATATAATATATATAATAAATCAACTAGAAGTATCTTGAATATACTATGATTACTGATAAAACCTTCTCATATCCAAATAGATGATCATATTTTTCAAATATCTCAAGTTGAATATATTATAAAGAATATCTATAATATCATCCAGTTTAATAAGGATAAAGTTAAGAATAATAATCCATTTAATAATGAGATATTCTTTAATAAAAAATTACTTCCAGCTCTAATTATTCCACTAATCCTATTCATAAACTTATAATAGTTTATTACTATTTATAAATCTTATTAAGATAATAACTAATGATATTGTGACAGACCAAGAAAATGTACCACCCAAATTGCAAGATGATGTGAACATTAACATAGCATAGTAACCGGCCCAGCAACCATTTGCTGCGGAAAACTGTATAAATAACTCAGATAGCTAAACAGGGGAATAATCTGTCCCCTGAGGGAACACTGTCCCCTGAGGGAACACTGTCTCCTGAAGGAATACCCTGCCATAAATAGCAATCTATAGTTAGCCAGATAGCAACCAGATAGCAACCACAATGTATAAAATACCCCAGAGACAAGAGTGAATAAACCTCAGTCCGAAATTGAATCCAAAGCAAAAGTCAAGTCTGCCTACAACACTTTGAGGGATACGCCTG
>RQIL01043824.1:0-14861 GCA_003951145.1 Jimgerdemannia lactiflua | reverse complement strand
AAAATAGATAATATAAACAAGATGACATAAACACTTAGTATAGCATAGTAACTAGCAAAATAACCATTGCTGCAGAAAAATGCATAAATAACTAGATAATCAAAAAGAGGTATAGTTCATGTGATATTGTTTGTGATGAGATGACTTGGATGGGTCCCAGTAACTTCCCAGATCCACTTGGACTTCATTGTCCATCCCAGACTTGTGCTTTTTCTTGCCCTTTGGAGGAATGTCTTCTTCTTCATTATCATCTACAATCTCCATAATTCTCGATTCAGGGGGTCTCATAGGTACTTGCGCCATTGATCTCGTTGGCATAGGTTGTACCATTGTTGCCAGAATTGTTGGTGTAGTTTTCGCACTCACCATTGGCATAGTTTCACTTGCCGTTGGATTGGTTATGGGTATAGGAATTTCCATGCAAATTTCCTTCACTTTCTCTTTGAACTGAACATTGTGAGAGATGACTATACTGCGCTTTTGCGTGTTCCACAACCTATATGCTGATCTGTCATATCCAAGGAATATATGCTTATCTGCTTTAGGCTCGAATTTTCCTCTATTTCCACCTTTATCCAATATGTAAGCCTTGCTTCTGAATGTCCATAAGTGTGAGATATCAGGCTTGGATCCGCTCCACAGTTCTTTAGGTGTAAGGTTATCATCCTTAGACTGTACGTCACTTTCTTTACTTAAGGCTCGAGAAATGCATCGATTGTGTATGTATACCACTGTGTTCAATGCTTCAGCCCAGAAGGATTGTGGTAAACCAGCTGCATTCATCATCATTCAGGCCATCTCGATGATCATTTGATTGAACTGTTCTACCACATCGTTTTGTCGTAGAGTATAGGGAGCCGTTCTAGTATGTTGTATTCCATGCTTTTTTAAGAATTGTTTGAAGGACTTGTTTATGTATTCTGTCCCATTATCCAAGCATAGTATCCCTATCCGATGTTTTGTATTGTTCTCCATGCTTGCCTTGAATTCTTTGAATTTTTCGAATGCTTCGCTCTTTGTTGAGAGGAAGTATACATGAGCCTTACGAGTGTAGTCATCTATGAAAGTAATGAAATACTTCTTCCTGGAATGTGATGATGTATGCATGGGACCACAGATGTCCATATGTATAAGATCGAGTATGCCGCTCACTCGTTTCATCCATTCCTGAAAAGACCTTCAAGAAGTCTTATTCGCTGTGCAGTCATTGCAAAAGAAATTCGGAGATATACAGTTTGGCAATCCTTTCACCGAGCTATTCCTCATCATCCATTCTAAGCTTGTCTGGCCAATGTGTCCTAACTGTTTGTGCCATATATGCCAGGTGTCATTTGTCATTGCGGAGTGTGCCAATGTACCATTCGGTGTACCGTCAATTGCATAAAGATTTCCTCTTTTCGACGTATACATTAATTCCTTATTGTTCTTTAGATCGATTACTGTTACTCCATTCAGGCGTATGTTTACTCCTTCGTCTCCTCGGGCCATCATTCATCCTATCGAGAAGAGATTTTTGCCTATATCCGGAGCATATAGTATGTCCGCAAAGGTGCCTGAGGATTCTTTGACTTTTCCGTGTAAGTGTATTCCAACATTTCCTTTGCCCTGAGCGTAGATCACATTGTTATCGTCTAGTTTGATGGGTATGAGATGCTCAAACTTCTCGTATGTAGAGAACCATTCATGGTGTACCATCATATGTTGTGTTGCGCCGGAATCCATGAGCCAAACTTCTTTGCTGTACATATTAGCGCTTGTGCTTATGTTTGCATGTTGGCAGCTCTCTGCCTCCACGAAAAACATCCTATTGCTGCTCTGATTGTTGGTGTCCATGATGTTTGCCTGACCACATTGGTCTCCCTTTTCTTTCTTTTTTAGATTACAGTCTTGGATGCGATGTCTGGGCTTATCACAGTAGAAGTACTTACCACCAAACTTGGTGTGTTGACCATCTCATTGACCTCGTCCTTTACTTGGCTTTTCTTTGCCTCGACCACATGCACTGTAAAATGCTTTCTCGTCATATTCTTCATTTGTACCATTGTTCTGCCTTGATTCATCATTTAATAGGCTCGTGACAATGTACTTGTAGTCCGAAAGCTTATCGGATTCCCACATAGCAGATATGACTATGTTATATGTATCTGGGAGGTCTTATATAAGAGCCAGGACCTTGTCTTCCTCCCTGATGAGGTCCGCTAGCATAGAAAGTGAGTTCACCTGATTCGTCAGATCATTGACATGGTTGGCATATTCTTGAATTCTCTCCTTGGGCTTCATCCATAGAGTAAATAATTGTTCCTTCAGGTGGAATCTGTTGGATGCGGATGCTTGTTGATGGTGATCACATAGAGTCTCCCAGGCTTCATTTACCATCATAGCATTCATAACAAGTTTCATTTGCTCATTCGATAGAGTAAACGTGATCTCCCTCAATGCCTTGCAATCCTTCGCTGGGTCATATCTCATTATTTGCGCCTGTGGCTTCCAATAGTTCTCTAGACCACATTCCTCCAAGAGGTTCCTCATATGGTATGTCCATATGGCATAATCCTTACCATCGAAGACAGGAATCGTCCTTCTTGTTATCATAGCCGCCACTGGAGGGACTGTGGTACCCATGCCAGTACTCGTTCTGCTTGTGTTACTTGCCGGGCTTAGTACTGCAGTACTTGAGCTTCGGCTTCCTGGGTTTAACATCTTCATACATTGTAGTATAGCATATACTAAAGAGATATGTATTATCCGCTAACCGGGACTCATAACCTTTGTTGTAAACTTAGGAGGAATAGGAAGGATGGAGAGAGAAGAGTGATGTTTTTATTAATCACCCAATGTTATGCACTTTTATACGATTATTGATGATATCACCCCAATGCCACTGCACCACAAATTATCTATATCAAGTTGTAACCTATAATCTCAACAAAAACCTTCTTGAGATTAAGGATTTGGTTATTGCTACAGTCATTTCTTAGTAAGTAGAAGTGATTGTAGTGCTCACATATGCCTAGGCAGAAGGCTCACATGATTCAATTTTCTACTAATAGGAGTGATAGCTATATGGATGGTCCTGCTTATTTACTAGTATCCTAGTTATCACTTGCTTCCAGGCCTTGGATATCAATGACTCCAATAAAGAGGTCCTCTTGTTCACTATCTTGATCTCTGGAGGCATCAAAGTCACTTTCCAATTCTTGCTTCACTTTTATCTTTATTCTTAGTAATAGTAGGTATATTGCCATATTATTGCTATTCTATCTCAGGGGCCTGTCTTGCTTTTCTTGATAATTCTCTTGATTTAATTAGGACTTTGTACTTCTGTCCATAGATAGAGAAGACCAGAAGTTGTTACTTGATATCTATATTGGCTCCAACTTGGTGCAATCAGTCTGTTTCCAGGATCAGGTCATAGGAGGTGATGGGAATCACAACAGCTTAAGGTATATTGAGACAGGCTTTCTCTACTTGGGGGATAGAAGCTGATCCATCTGCCATGATGACTCTTGCTTTGGTTTCTTCATCAATTCTCTATCTGATTCTCTCCAACATTCTTTAGATAATGATAGAGACTGCTGCTTCAGTATCAATATGAATTTAGGTATTTTCACTATGTACTTTTCCACTAGTAAGTCTTGTGGACTGATATTCTTAGTATTGGTTTCCATGGACTATATGTATGGTGCTGGGCTCTTGAGTATATAGTTCTTGGATAGGAATTCTCTTGGGATCTTCTTTGGCTTTCTTCAAGAATTTTCACCTAACTTCTAATGCATTCTTGAGGACTTGCTTGACTATAAGGCCAGCATCTTGAGTATGGATGTATTCTCAGAGTGATGCTACTTTATGGGATTTGCTGCTCCTTTAGTGTCTAAGTTCCTAGGGGTAGATCCTCTCATTTCTGTTTGGTATTTTATTAGCTGAAGATTCTATACCCATTTGCTCATCTTTTTTAAGGTCAGAAAGAGTAGTGCTTGGGGTTGCCCTAGATGGTTCAGTTTCTGATTCAGGGGTATCTCTTCTAACTCTCTTATCATTCTCTTATAGAGTGTCTAAAGAAGAGTGACCATATCTTGAATGCTTGCCTGTAGATACTGTTACTAGTAGTGGTGGCAGAAGTGGAGTCCTTGGTGGTCTTCCTCATCCTCTGGTCTAAGCAGGTGCTGCATTCTAAGTTATCTTAGAGGAGTAAGCTTTATAGTATGAGTAAGTGTCTTCTTGGTCTTTAAATCTGGCTAGTTCTTCTTCCATTTCTCAGATTTCTTCATTCACTTGAATGAGGTTAACAGTTCTGTTATTGGACTGGGTAGACTGTAGCCTTGGGCAGAATATCTGGATGTGCTCTTGGTTTCCACAATTGAAGCATATTGGGACATAGGAACCTATCATGGATAGATCTATAGCTGTAACTAGTAGAGTCTGAGATAAACTTCTATTATCTTATTACTAGTAGTTTGATCTATTATTCTGATGATAATGTTGCTGTCTTTTTCCTTAGTTCTTCAGCTGGGCAACCATGATGGCTAGGTCCTTCATCTGTTTAGTGAGGATTGATATGAAGTCTTCTTGAACTCTTGATGATAGCTGCTATTGCTACTGTTGTCTGAATTGAGCCAGAGGTAAGAGTAGGGGCCTGTTCTCATAGTTGGCTATCTGGGCTCTAAGATAGATATTCTATTACTCTACTGTTTGCCTTGGGTCCTTGAGGTTTCAGCTCTGACTGATTTATGGTGCTCTTGTACTTATTAAGCTAGTCTGTAGTCTGCTTCCTAACATTCTTATGCTCTAGCAACTTGCTGCTCAATACTCCAATATCCCATTCTAATAACTTGCCTTCAGAGTAGTGCTCCCAATGAATCAAATCAAATCAAATTTGACCCAAACTCAATTCGATTCAATTGAATCAAAGGTCCAATTTGATTCAATTTGAATCCAATCAAAGGCTAATTCGATTTGAGTTCCAATTTGAACCCTATTTTTCGAAATGTAGTAACTCGACAAATACATATCCAAATTCAATGATCTTTAGCATGTTAGATTCCTCTTATATAGGGGAATCTAAAAGCTAAAGATATTTGAATTTGGACATATATTCGTCAAGTTATTACATTTCAAAAAATAGGGTTTGAATCAGACCCTCAATTCTATTCAAATTTAATTCAATTCAAACTTGATTTGAATTAAAAAATCCCCAATTTGATTTGATTCAAATGACCCTCAATTCAATTTGATTCGAATTGATTCAATTTGTTTGGGAGTACTACTTCAGAGCTCTGGATTTAGGCCATTGAGAAAGGTGGTAGAAGCCAGAGCTAGTTGGACTACAGGCTGCAAGTTTGTCTTGATCATCTGTACTTAGATCTGATGATAGAAACTCTTTGGGGTTTTGTTGGCAACTTGGCTCATATAGGTCAAAGCTTTCTGTACTTCTTATTGGTGCTCAAGACTATTGAACTGGGTGCAGAGCCATTTCTTATGAATATTATATCTTAGTATATGGTTTGTATTTAGTATAAGATGGGCATTTTGTTCCTCTCTTTAAATTTCGCCTCCATTTTGCCTAGCTTGTCTATATAGCTGCAGGGCTGGGCCTCTCAGAAGTGACTCTACAATCCTAAGCTTTCTCTGGGAATCCCATTGTTTGGCAGCTACTTATACTTCTATTTCTCCAATAAACTCCTTGATGTCTTTACTGTTTATACTATGGAATTTCTGAAGGTTGCTCATGTCTGATTCATCTTCACTATCTTCACTGTCTGAGTCTGGTTCAGGAGTAGTATTCCTTAATGATCCTTGTAGAGATAGAAATAGTTGGAGTACTCAATATACTGGAGGTACTGGTAGAGGGTAGTGTCTGGGTGGTATAGGGAATCTAGCTCTTTTTACTAAGATTGGGGTAGATGTTCTTGATGGTAGTAGAGGTCTTCTAATTGACTGATGGAGATTATTGAATACTGAGGTACTAGGAGGGCTGGTATTCCTTGTTTCTTGTAGATAGTAGTAGAGTATAAGTAATCAAGATACGGAGGCTTGGGTGGTTGAAGATACAAGAGGGCTAATATAACTGATATTGAACTTATCTGCCCCTTATTGTTATAAAGCAATGAGGTTCTATTTATCTTGCTGAAGGTTTGTTTTACTGTCTGAGTGGTGGTGTAGATTGAATTCATCATTTCTTAAGATTATATGAATGGTAGTCTTCCTTTCCTTCTGATGTTTCAAAGTATACTCAGTTTGGTAGAGTAGCTTGATTGATAGCTGTAGTGATATAATTACTCCTATCTGAATTCTTTCTATAGATTTGGGTCTGGTATTCTTTAGAAAGATCTTCTTCTTGGTCTAGGTCTTGAACCTGGAGGGGTTCTGGTTGTCCTCTGAGTTGTCTCCTTTTTCTTGAGGTCAAATCATAATCTGGATTACTTCTTTCTCTAATTTAGTTTTCTGGCTACTATTTCTAAACAGGGTCCTGGCTACTATCCTAACAATAGTATGGGCTTTCTTTTCTATTGAAGAGAGCTGTTACTACTCCTGAACTTATTGCTGGCTAGGTCCTTCTGAATTCTCCACTGTAGATGGCTACTGAGTTCTTAAGCCAAAAGATCAAGTCTTTTAAGAAAACTATTCTCAGTTGAGTCTTCAAAATGCAGTATATAATTTGTATAACTATAGGGCTTCAAGTGTGGCTCAATATACTACTTGGTGAAGTGCATAGTATATATCTGAGTGCATTTGCATCAATTTTCTGAGTCAGTGGTTATATGATATATCATCTAGTTGGTTCAAGATATTATCAAAAAGATTAGTGGTTGATGGTAGTCAATTATACCAAAGGGCATTCCTGGTAATTTTTTAGGTCTCATAGGCTTGAATTATATGGTCCATAATGGTCAGTCAGGAGTTTTTTTAGAATATGTGGTCTGGGCAGATTGATTAAATATAGTAGTGATCAGGATCTAAATATAGGTGGTTGTCAATCATGGAGCAGTGGCAATCTTGAATTGTACAGTCTGAGTGGATCAATTAAAGTATATAGTCTTTATACAGTCTGTGACGATTGATTAGTAGAATCATTTATAGGTCAGTAGCTTAATTATTTAGTGGATAATGGGCTTTTTCTGATGGTTATTCTATTATCCTTAGTGGGTGAAAAGGTTAATATAGCAAGAGATGAGAATTGTTTGTATTGATGATTGATGACTTGATTGCTAGTGTTATATATTCAATTACCTTGAAGGCAGATTCCTGACAGTCTAGTGGGTTCTTTTAAATATACAGCTTAAATATATAGCAATTAACTAACAAACTTGTATCTTAGGGCAGTAATTTCCTTAACTTGGCAGCTTCTTTAGCAGTGGTCTACTTGAACTAAGTAGTTCTTAGTGTTCAATTTCCTTAATACAGCAAGAGAAATTCTTTAACTCAAACTTTCAAGCCTTAATACTCTAGTTATTTTGTTCTCTGAATTATCTAGTCTCTTAGAGGCAGTGTGTTTTCTCTTTAAAACTATCTGACTGAGGGTCTATTTACTGTAGTTTGGAGGGGTATATATATAGAGTTGTGCATGGATTTTGCTAGGTATATGGCTAAGTAATTAGTAATTCCCTACTCCTGAATTAGTATAGATTTGAAAGTCATATAACTAACTAGTAGAATAAGGCTAATTCTTTATTTGTGATGAATTTGGCTAGTTAAAGTGCAGTCACTGTTTGTATAACTAACTATAGATCAAATTTAGCTAATAGAACCATCACTGTTTAATCTGAAGTTTAATGTGACTGGAGTTATATCATTCTCCTTCTTATCCTTATTTTCTTTAGGGTGTTTGGCCAAATATTTTCTCTGACTTCTACAGTTAAGCTGAGGTCAGTTAGGGGTTCTGGGAGTGGTAAGAGAGTGACTTCAGAGTTTGCTAGAAGGTTGTTGAAGTCTTCTTTCTATAAAATAAATGAGGCACTACTATTTTCTAAGCCTTGGTCTTGAGAGGTGATGTTATCAGTAATGATATTATTATTAATGATATTATCATCAGTAAAAGGTGTAGAGTAATCATATTGCTCTTCTTGAGATCTCCAGTTTATAGTATTTTTATCCACAAAGTAGTAAACATCTGTGGAGTTCTGGGGTACACAGACTCTCAGAGGAGGGCCTTGAAATAGAGTAATCAAATTTTGAATAAACTGGTCTGAGTTGTCCTCTAGGAGGGAATTCCAAAGGTCTTGTGCTTCTTTGCTCTTGACTGAAATGGTGAATTGGGCCTCTTCTGCTATCATTTCCTCCAAATAGTCTACTCAGCAGCTTGACAATGTCAAAGATAGTACTCTAAATAAATTGAATTGAATTGAATTGGGCCTAAATTTGATTCAATTTGAAACTTTGAATAGAATTAAGACCCAATTCTATTTGAATCAATTCAAATTGAGGTCCAATTCAATTTGATTTGATTCAAATCAAGGTCCAATTCAATTCCAATTTCAATTTGAACCTAAATTTTTAAAATTCAATTACTTAATGAAAATATTTCCAAATTTAATGATCTTTGTTATATATACTGGATTTGCTGCTTCCAATGAATCAAATCTAATAAAATCAAGTCACAATTTGAATTAAATTCAATTCGAAGTTCGAATTTTGAATTTTAAATTCAATTCGAAATTCAATTTGAAATTCTAAACTAAATATGGTAATTCAAAACTCACATATGATACAACTTATAACAACATATATACAATCAAGCATGTTACAATCAAACATTTCAGACATCTCTCTCTGGTAACTTTCATATTATACAAATTCCACATATATTTTTTAATACACTTTTCATCATTTTTTAGAGAAAGCTCTTAAGGCAATGGCAACCAAGCAAGGTTCTGGCAAGCATACTGGTGTGGGGGATGGGCCAGCCTTCAAATAGCAGTATGGCAAGGAAGGGATAGGGCTGGGGCCAGAGTTCTTTGGGCTGTCAACAGGTGGAGGAGTAGGAGAGGGACAGAAGTCGAACAAGAAGGCTGGAAATGGCAGGGCAGTGAGCTTTACAGTGGCAGTCAAGAATGGCAGTGGGGGTGAGGAGGTGGAGAAATGGAAGACCATGGGGAAGGGGAAGGGAAAGGCTGGAGATACTGGAGGAGCACTCTCTGAGAGAAGAAGGTGGGGGCTGGGGGAGGTGTGACTGGTGTTGTGGCTGGGACTGCTGATAGTGGTGTGATGGCCAATCTGGAAAAAAATCCAGATGTGACTGCTGATGGTGGCAAGGAGAGCCAGGGGGGATTGGGGCCAGTGAGCAGGATCGATCTGTCAGATGGTATAATGGGTCTGGTAGTAGTGCTGTTACTCAAGAAGTTGATCTCTGAATTCGCAGTCACAGTGAACTTCAGGGGCCTGGCAGTGATGGCAAAGATGGTCTTGGGGCTTCTGGGGAAGTAGCTGGTAGATGTGGCATCAGTGAAGTTCCTGAAGGGGCTGGAGGGAGTTGAGATTGGATTTGTAGAGGAGATGCACCTGGTGGAGGCACTGTTGAAGGGGATTACTGTGGGTGAGATTGTGGTGCCAATGTTGAGGTACTTGTGCTGGAACCCTAGAGTGGTGCACCTAGTGGTCAAGGGGGTCCCTACAGTGTCAGTAGAGGAGATGAGGGGCAGGATCAGTGAGGTGATGAAGGAGTATGGGGATATTGTTAATATCAGCTTTCAGATGTGAGAGAGGATGACATTCAGGACAGGAGATATTGAAGTAAGGCTGAGGGTGGCTGGGAGGGAGGCAAGAGTGAAGGCAAGTGACTGGCTGAGGGCTTTGAAGTAGAACCTGGTGGAGTGCAAGGTGTCAAGGGTGAGGGGAACTGAGGAGGAGGAAGAGAATTTACTGACAGCATTGTGAGAGCTGGAAGGGGCTGTGGAGCAGAGAGCAAAGGCCTGGAAGGTCTTTGAGGATGCAACAGTAGTGGAAGAGATTGATGGCAGGAAGGTATAAGTGGATAAGAAGGCATGAGAGAGGGAGTAGGGGAGGCAGGTGCAGAAGGATCTACTGGCGAGTCTTACAGAGAAGATGGGTGCAGGGATGGTGTCCCTGCTGGGGATCACTGGTGGTCTTAGGGGTCTTGAGAATTTGCAGCATGCCCCTAGGCAGAAGATTATTGAAGAAGATGATCCTGAGTTCTTCTTGGATCTGGATGAGGAGGAGGGGGACCAGCCTGGAACAGGAGTAACCTCGAATGGCAGTCTGAGGCAAGAGACTGAGAGGGAGGATGTGGTGATAAAGAGGACACAGCATGTGAGTTTTGGAGTTCCTGATGGAGGAGTAGTGGTTGGGGTGGAGAGGGAGAACTCTTGTACAGTTAAGGGAGGGGATGCTGAGGGTGATGGTGGGCCCAAGGAGGGCAAGAGGCCCATGACCCCAGGTGCTGGTCATATTGGGGGGGGCAGGATGGCTACTGGCCATGCTCAATGATCTGGCAGCAGATGAACTTACAGGGGTAGACTTCTGGGTCCTGGGGGGAGCAGAGTGGCAGGGGATCTTGAGGGGAGAGAGAGTAGTGGACAAACTGTTGACCAAGGTGATGGTGATCTTGGTGGCAGAGGAGGGGTATGAAGTAGATGTAAAGAGAGAAGCTGAGCTAAGGGAGAAGGCTGGACAAGTGGTGGAAAACTGTTGGGTGATAAAGGATGGGGCTGAATTGTGAAAGTCAGTCTGTGAAGACTACAGAAAAGAGGCAGAGGAGAAAGATGATGAGGATGCTCAGGAGGTGGCAGCTGTATTGATAAGGAATGAGATTGAGGAGGATGAGGTAGAGGCTGAGCATCTCTTGGATCTATCTAGGATGGACATTGAGCTGGAAGTTTGAAGGAGCTAAGAGAGTAATATTATCTATAAACATTTTTTCCCTATGAACAGTACAACTAAAATTTTGTCTTTGAATGTCAATGGGCTGTGGGGTGCAAGACAATGTCAGAATATGTTTGGATGGCTACAAGGCTTAGAAGCAGATCTTTTTCTATTGCAGGATGTGAGATGTGAAGAGGAGAAGGACAGGCTAAATTGGACAAGAGAATGGAGTGGGGTGGCTGAATGGCATAGAAGTATTGGGATCCTGATATGCAAGGGGAAGGGAGAACTGATAGACATTGGGGGTTATGGTGATCATCTTGTTTGGGGCATGTGGAGGAGGCCAGGGTGGGGCCTAATTGTATTTGGATCATATTACTGTCTGGCAGTCTGGGGGGGGAGAGTGGATAGGTTGGAAGGGCTGCTGGAAGAGGGGTCTCTAATGGAGGCTGGGTTGGATATCCTGGGGGGAGACTTCAATATGGTGTGAGATACTGCTCTGGATCAGTCAGATGGAGGAGCTGGAGTAGTTGGTCACAGTGGAGGGCTGGGCAGGTGGGAGGAGATTGAGAGACTGAGTGCTCTGGATGATGTGGGGAGGACCAAGTGGGAAGTGGAAAAGGTTTTCACCCACTGGGTGGATAGACTTGGGTTGAGGATTGATTGGATGCTTTCAGTAGACTGCTGGGGAGAAGATATTTGGCAGGAACTTGGAGTAGTCTAGTGCCCCTGGTCAGACCACTGGGGGGTACTAGGACAGGGGAATTTTGGGGGTAGTGGGGAGGGGCCTGGACATTGGCAGCTCAATTGTGCTCTGCTAGCAGGAGGGGACCTGTGGGAGAGATGGGAGGGGGAGGTAGTGATAAGCTTGGTTAGATGGAGGGAGGAGGGGGCCCCAGTGGGGATCCGATGGGTAAAGCTGAAGGAGGCAGCAAGGATGTACTGGGGTGAGGTGGGGAAGCAGAGAGGAAGGCTCCAGCAGATGAAGAGAAAGTGGGCATCCTGTCGGATAGAGCAGCTATTATAGCAGTGGTCAGAGTTGAAGTGGTATAGGAGAGAGGAGGAGGAGGAGGAGGAGGATTGGTGAGAGGCATGAGTGAGGATGGAGATTAATGAGCTGAAGGGAGTCTGGAGGATGGAAGAGGAAAGCTGAGTGCAGGGCATGGTGGCTAGGCTTAGGTGGCAGGGGCTGGAGGAAGAAGGAGGAGCTGACAGTGAGGCCATTGTGGAATGCCTGGGAGACTGGTGCTCCCCAGAGGTAGAGGGGCTTGGGGAATTAATGGGACTGGTGAGAAAGGAGGAGATTCTGCAGGTTCTGGCACCTACTAAGTCGGGGATGGCCCCTGGAGAGGATGGGCTGCCATGGGACTTCTGGAAGAAGATAATGAAGGTGGAGGAGGTGCATCAGGAAATGTGAGATATGTGTGATGAGGTGATTGAGTTAGGGTCTTGGCTAGGTGGTCAGAAGTTGGAGTTGGTGGCACTTCTATATAAAAATAAGAGGCAGAGGGAGGATTGGAAGAATTAGCAGCTGATCATGCTCTTGGATATGGACAGAAAGTTGGTCACGAAGGTGTTGGTGGCAAGGCTGCAAGTGGTGGCACAACAAGTCCTGGGAGAAGAGCAGTGAGGATTTGTTGGGGGATGGTTGATCAGAGATAGCACAGCTTGGGTGTATGGAGTTATTGAAGGGGCAAGAGCTGCTGGGGTAGATAGCAGGCTGGTTTTCTTGGACCAGGAGAAAGCCTATGCTAGGGTGTGGCAAGTCTGGTTGAGGAGTATACTGGAGAGAGTTGGGATTCCAGAGGAACTGGGGAACACAATTGTATGCCTCCTAGAGGAGAGCCAGGCAGCAATCATAGTGAATGGACACAGGGGGGTAGCCTTCTCCCTTGGGTGGGGGGTCCCCCAGAGGGACCCCCTGTCACCCATTCTGTATGCTTTATCCTTGGAGCCATTATTAGATAGAGTTAGGAGAAGAGTCAGAGGGCTGATGGTACTGGGCATGAACTGGAAAGTGGGGGCCTTAGCTAATGATATAGTGGTGGGCCTGGGAACTATTGCAGATGTGGCAGAGCTTAAGGAGGCTGTAGGATGGTATGAACAGTACTCAGGGCAGAAGCTGAACTGGCATAAGTGCAAAACAATGGCCTTGGGGAATGGTCTGGTGGGAGGGGACATTATTGGAACAATTGTCCCCCCTGGGGAGGCTGTGAGGTACCTGGGGATCTTCCTCTCAGTGTATGGATCAGTTCTGCCCAAGAAATGGTGGGAGGCTAGGGTGGGAGTATGGGGAGATGTGCTGAAGAGCTGGAGCAGGTGATATATCTCTTTGGCTGGTAGGGTGACAATTTTGAATATTTACTAGATGTCGAAGCTGTGGTATTTGGCATACTATTTGGACTTTCTGGTATGGGTGGTCAAGATGTTACTGAAACTGGTGCGAGAGTGGATCTGGGTGGGCTGCTAAATTCAGATTAAGTGGGAAGTATTGGTGACACCAGTAGAGAGGGGGGCCCTGGGGCTGGTGGATTTCCCAAAGTGTCTGTACTGCCTATGGGCCTGGTGGTTGAAGAGAGTGGTGATACTGAAAGGGGGTGGATGGGTCCCACTAATGCAGAAGGTGTGGAAGGTGAGGTTTGCCCCCCTGGGGTCTTCTGGAGACCTTACAACATTGGTAGAGGGGGGAGGCAGTAGAAGACTCCAGTATAGGGGGTTCTGGTAGGGGGTGGCTAAGAGAGTGCACAGAATTGATATTTGGTGGGAGAGTCATGCTGCGGCAGAGCAGCAGGGGAGAGGAGGGTGGCAGTGGCACAGACTGCTGCTGGGCAGAGTGCCAGCAATGGACTTTGATTTAGGGGATAGAGTGGAAAGTCAGAGTGGTACAGGGCAGGACCTTTGGCCAGAGGGATGGCAGCGAGTGGGGATTGGAGAGGAGTGGGACTGGAGAGGATTGTGGACCTGGGGTATGGAGGTGAAGAAGTGGTTACCTCCCAAGTTTTGGGTAGTGTGGTGGAGGGTGCTAAGGCGAAATGTGATGCTGAACTTCAGGTCAGGTCATCTGGTCCTGGGGGGGGCCTTTGAGTGTGAGGAATGTCAAGGAGTAGGACAGGAGGGGGGGGTGGTGCAGACCCCAGAACACTGGCTTGAAGAGTGTGAAGTACTAGATGGGTTCTAGATAGTGGTCAGGGATAGGTTGGGTGGGTATTATAGGAGTCATGGGATTAGTCACTGGGAGGTGTTAAAGAAGAGAATACTGGGGGATATTGGTGATGAATGGCTCATGCTGGGGTGGGCATTAGCAATATGGATAGGGCTTACAGGTCACTAGTAGGTAGTTTTTGAGGAGGGCAGGCTGATGTCAAAGGAGGAGAAAGTAACAAGGTGGGAGGGTCTACTGGTTGACTTGCTGTCAGAGTGGCGGAAAGGGTGGGGCCCACAGAGGGGTTGCCATCAGACATTGGTGAAGGCAATTTGTGACAGGAGTGGGGGGAGGGTACGAGTTGAGAGTGAGGAAGTGGTATTTGTAAGGATAGGAGTAGAGAGGTGTGAGTTAGCAGAAGTGGGTTAGGGTAGGGTTGGGGAGAGGCTACTGGTATAGTATGAGGACACCATCAATGTTATAGATAGTTAATAAATGGGGCCATGGCCTATAGAGAAATAAATAAATAAAAAAAAATAAAAAAAAATCAAACATGTCAGATATATCTTCTACAGTACCACTTATGGTGGATACTATGATGACAACAGCTTCAGTATCAGATACAGCTTCAACAAGCATAGCTGTGACAAGTGTAGTCTTGACACAACAGTCCAAGAAAGGAAAAGGAAAAGGAAAAGAATGCTCTAGTATTTGGAAAGAGTTTACAAAAGAGTATACAGAGAATGGAGACATTACCAGAGTCAAATGTAATTACTGTAAAATGACATATAAGTTTATTGGTGGCTATACAACAAATCTACAGGTACATTTTGACAAATTTCACAAAAGTCATCAAGCAGGAGTAATAGAATTGTTTTTCTCAAAAGTATGATATTTTTTTTTT
>RQIL01043813.1:0-14863 GCA_003951145.1 Jimgerdemannia lactiflua | reverse complement strand
TAGGATATCTTCACTATAGACTATGGCTATCTGCCATATTACCCACCATACCACCACAGTATAAATACAAGAAATATAATACCCATCTGACAGAAATCATATAGAATATCCCACTGCTTGAAAATTTTGGGAAAGAACACATCCAGGAACTCTTAGATAATAGAGTTATCTGACCCTCTACCAGCCCTTGAGCTAGCCCTATACTTATAGTACCAAAGAAAGGAGGATGGAGACTTGTTGTTGATTTCAGGAAACTCAATTCAGTAACTGAAAAAGATGCATACCCCTTGCCCCAAATTGATGATATTCTGGACCAGCTACAAAATGCAATATACTTCAGCAGTATGGATCTATTTGCAGGATTGTTGAGATTACAGGTTACAACTCGATATAGATAATTTGTGGTGCAGTGGCATTGGAGTAACATCATCAATAATCCCGTAAAAGCGTGTAACATTGGGTGATCAATAAAAACATCGCTCTTCTTTTTCTATTCCTCCTAAGTTCACAACAAAGGTTATTAGCCCCGATTAGCGGATAATACACACCTCTTTAGTATACG
Source organism: Jimgerdemannia lactiflua (assembly GCA_003951145.1). Lineage (NCBI taxonomy): Eukaryota > Fungi > Mucoromycota > Endogonomycetes > Endogonales > Endogonaceae > Jimgerdemannia > Jimgerdemannia lactiflua. The sequence goes on along the minus strand of RQIL01043813.1, from coordinate 14,301 downwards.
CTACACTATAACATACGAAGATGTCAAACCCAGGAAGCCCAAGCTCAAGTACTGCGGCGCCAAGCCCGGCAAGTAACACAAGTGGAACAGGTACCAGCGTGGGTACCACAGTCCCTCCAGTGGCGGCTACGATGACAAGAAGGACGATTCCTGTCTTCGACAGTAAGGATTACGCCATATGGGTGTACCATATGAGGAACCTCTTGGAGGAATGTGGTCTAGAGAACTATTGGAAGCCACAGGCACAGATAACGAGATATGACTCAGCGAAAGATCGCAAGGCGTTGAGGGAGATCACGTTCACTCTATCGAATAAGCAAATGAAACTTGTTATGAACGCTACGATGGCAAATGAAGCATGGGAGACTCTACGCGATCACCATCAACAAGCATCCACGTCCAACAGATTCCACCTGAAGGGACAATTATTTACTCTATGGATGAAGCCCAAGGAGAGCATTCAAGAATATGCCAACCGTGTCAACAATCTGACGAATCAGGTTAACTCGCTTTCTACACCAGCAGACCTCATCAGGGAGGAAGACAAGGTCCTGGCCCTTATACGAGGCCTTCCAGACACGTATAACGTGGTCGTATCTGCTATGCGGGAATCCGATAAACTTTCAGATTACAAGCACGTTGTCACGAGCCTATTAAATGATGAATTGAGGCTGAACAATGGCGCAAATGAAGACTATGACGAGAAAGCGTTCTATGGCATACGTGGTTGAGGCAAAGAAAAGCAAAGTAAAGGACAAGGTCAACGAAATGGTCAACGTGCCAAGTTCAGCGGTAAGTGCTTCTACTGTAATAAGCCCAGACATTGCATCCAAGACTGCAATCTAAAGAAGAAAGAAAAGGGAGACCAATATGGTCAGGCAAACGTTGTGGACACCAACAATCAGAGTAGTGACAGGATGTTTTTCGTGGAAGCGGAGAGCTGTCAACATGCAAACGTAAGCACGAGTGCTAATGTGTGCAGGGAAGAAGTTTGGCTCATAGATTATGTCGCAACACAACATATGACGGCACACCATGAATGGTTCTCTACATATGAGAAGTTCGGGAATCCCGCACCTATCAAACTAGGCGACAACAATGTTATTTACGCTCAGGGCAAAGGAAATGTCGGTATACACCTGTATGGAAAGGTCAAAGAATTCTTAGGCACCTTTGCAGATGTACTATATGCTCCGGATATAGGCAAAAATCTCTTCTCGATAGGACAAATGATGGCCCGAGAAGACAAAGGAGTAAACATACGCCCAAATGGAGTAACGGTAATCGATCTAAAGAACAATAAGGAATTAATATATGCATCGAAAAGAGGAAATCTTTATGCAATCGACGGTATGCCGAATGGTACATCGGCACACTCCGTAACAACAAATGACACCTGGCGCAAATGGCACAAACGGTTAGGACACATCGGCCAGACAAGCTTAGAACAGATGATAAGGAATAGCTCAGTGAAAGGATTGCCGAACTGTATATCTCTGAATTTCTTTTGCGATGACTGCACGGCAAATAAGGCTTCTTGAAGGTCTTTTCAGGAATGGACGAAATGAGTGAGCGGCATACTCGATCTTATACATATGGACATCTGCGGTCCCATGCGTACATCATCACATTCCGGAAAGAAGTATTTCATTACTTTCATAGACGACTATACTTGTAAGGCTCATGTATACTTCCTCTCAGCAAAGAGCAAAGCATTTCAAAAATTCAAAGAATTTAAGGTGAGCATGAAGAACGATATGAAACCTCAGATAGGGATACTATTCTCGGATAACGGGACAGAATATGTAAACAAGTCCTTTAAACAATTCTTAAAAGAGCACGGAATATGACATACTAGAATGGCTCCCTATACTCCACAACAAAATAGTGTGGTGGAACAGTTCAATCGAACAATCATCGAGATGGCCCGAACGATGATGAATGCAGCTGGTTTGCCGCAATCCTTCTGGGCCAAAGCATTGAATATGGTGGTATATATATGCAATCAATGCATTTCTCGAGCCTTAAGTAAAGAAAGTGACGTACAGTCTAAGGATGATAACCTTACACCTGAAGAACTGTGGAGCGGATCCAAGCCTGACATCTCGCACTTACGGACATTCAGAAGCGAAGCTTACGTATTGGATAAAGGTGGAAATAGAGGAGAATTCGAGCCTAAAGTGGATAAACATATATTTCTTGGATACGACTGATCAGCGTATAGGTTGTGGAATACACAAAAGTGCAGTATAGTCATCTCTCGCGATGTTTAGTTCAAAGAAAAAGTAAGGGAAATTTGCGTGGAAATTATTATACCGGTGACCAATCCAATGGTGAGTGGAACTACACCAATGGCGAGTGGAATTATGCCAATGGTGAGTGGAACTACACCAATGGCGAGTGGAATTATACCAACAGTGAGTGCAAAAACTACACCAACAATTCCGGCAACAAAGGTACAACCTATGCCAACGAGATCAACAGTGCAAGTACCTACAAGACCCCCTGAACCGAGAATTACGGAGATTGCGAATGATAATGAAGAAGACATTCCTCTGAAGGGCAAGAAAAAGCGCAAATCTGGGATGGATAACGAAGTCCAAGCGGATCTGGGAAATTACTGGGACCCACCCAAGTTATCTCGTCATAAACAACATCACATGAACTACGCCTGCGAATGTGCTTACATAGCAAAGACCGGTGAGCCGGCACACTATGACGAAGCCATTCATTCGAGTGATAAAAAGGAGTGGAAAAAGGCTATGGATGAGGAGTATAATTTACTCATCGAGAATGACACATGGGACTTGGTCCCTCTTCTGGCAAATCGGCAAGCCATAGGATCCCGATGGGTGTATAAAATCAAGCGCAATAGCAATGGTGGCATAAAGCGATACAAGGCCGGATTTGTGGCAAAGGGGTATTCACAAGACTTTGGGGTTGACTATGATAAGACCTTTACCCCAATATTTAAGCTTACTTTGCTTAGAATACTTCTTGCGATCGGAGCCAAATATGACTATGAGATACATCAAATGGACGTTAAGACAGCCTTTCTAAATGGAGATGTGGATACCGAAATATACGTTCTTCAACCACAAGGATACGAACTCTACGACAACAAGAAGGAGTTAGTATGCAGACTACGTAAAGGCCTCTATAGCATAAAACAGGCGGCAAGGCTATGGAATCGAAAGATTGATGATTATCTCATAGAAGAGAACAGGTTCAAATGATGCGAAGCAGACCCATGCATATACACTCATCATACATTCTCAGGAACGGTGTACCTGGGAATTTGGGTCGATGATATCATTCTGGTCCGAACAATAAATGAGATTAATAAAGTAAAGGCAGTACTATGCAAGAAGTTCAAGATGACAGATTTGGGTGATGCGTCTTTCCTTTTGGGGACATCCATCATACGTGATAGAAGCACGCATACTATACACCTAAGCCAAGAAGCCTACATTCAGACAATATTCGAGCGATTCGGTATGAGCGAGTGTAAGCCAGTCGGAATACCAATGGAGATGTCTGTGAGACTAAAGAAGTCTGATACACCCGACGAAGATGACAAAGACATTCCCTATTGACAAGCGGTAGGATCCCTTATGTATCTGATGCTTGGGACGAGACCCGACCTATCATATGCAATCAACAAAGTGGCGCAATACGCATCGTGCTATGACAACTCGCATTGGATGGCAATCAAGTGCATATTCAGGTACATTAAAGGCACAAAGAGTTATACACTCAATCTGGGTGATAAAGGAGTAAGCGGGAGTACCATTACAGTAAACCTTTCCGGCACGTGTGATGCTGATTGGGCTGGAGACTTGGATGACAGAAGGTCTACGACAGGATACTTCTTCTATCTCGATGATGGTGGAGCCATTTCGTGGCAAACTCATAAGCAATCATCAGTGGCGATGTCGTCTATACAAGCGGAATATCAAGCATTATCAACGGCGACGAAGGAAGCCATCTGGCTTCGTGAACTACTAAAGGATCTGGGATTCTCTCAAGGATCTACAACTATATGACAGGATAACCAATCCACTATTGCTTTGGTAAAGAACCCTATACATCATGCAAGGACCAAGCATATTGATATACAGCACCATTACATACGAGAGTGCATTGAAAACAAGGCTATACGCCTGCTATACATCCCTATGGAGCAAATGGCAGCAGATTCGCTAACAAAGGCCCTTCCAAAGGCAAATTTCGACTTTTGCATGCAAGGAATGGGTATAACAATGAGCGGCAAGCAAATTATGGCAAACAATGGGTGGAATGGATGTTACGGCAAATATTTGTGATGGAAACCTATAACATTGCTCAGGATTTCCATTTTTCACTACTTCTTTTACCTATTTTCATGCTTATAAGCGGGGAATTTCGACCTTTTTAGGTCATCTAGACAGCACCCCATTGGTAATGTTTTGTTTTGCTTAGCTTAGCTTGGCTTTATCTCATTGAGCGGGAGTGTTGAGATTACAGATTACAACTTGATATAGATAATTTGTTGCACAGTGGCATTGGAGTGACATCATCAATAATCGCATAAAAGCACGTAACATTGGGTGATCAATAAAAACATTGCTCTTCTTTTTCTATTCCTCCTAAGTTCATAACAAGGATTCTATAAGATATCAATACACACTAAAGACATTCAAAAGACATCCTTTCTTGCTCTAGAAAAATTGTTTGAATACCTCTGAATGCCCTTTGGACTCTGCAATATACTACCAACCTTTTAGTGAATGATGAACTCAGTATATATCCCTCTTATCCACCACTGCCTGATCATTTATATTGATGATTCCAACATCTACTTAGCAAATTTCAAAGACTACCTGCAAGACCTTGAAGAGTTTTTCAAACTTACCCAGCAAAACCACCTGAGACTCAACTCAAAGAATTACTACTTTGGCAAACAGAAACTCGAATTCCTTAGATTCATGGTTTCTAAAAATGGAATACATGCAGACCCCAAGAAGATAGTAAAATTCAACAATTTCTCCATTCTCAAGACCTTGAAGGAAGCTCTATCCTTCCTGATGCTTGTATTCTACTACAGAAGATTTATTAAGAGATTTGCCAAAATCTCTGTCTCTATTCGAACCCTGCTAAAGACAGAAGTACTATTCCAATGGAAAGAACTACAAGAAGAAGCCTTTCAAAAACTACAATAGTGCCTGACAGAAGCCTTTCATTTTGTATACTGATGTATCTAAGAATGGTCTTAGAGCTATCCTTGAACAAGAAGAACCTGAAAAACAATACTATATGATAGCTTATGCAAGCAAAGCTACCAACAAGCAGCAGACCAAATATGGGAGCACCAAATTGGAATGCCTTGCTGTCATATAGATGGTCACCTTGTTCAAATATTACCTTATTAGAAGAAAGTTCACTCTGATCACAGACCATGCAGTTCTCAAATGACTACTGTACTGAAAAGACCCTACTGAAATGAAATCCTTGCCTGGTGGATTCTTATCCTCCAAGATTATGAAATCAATATTATTCACAAAGTAAGGGGAACTCACAATAATGTTGATGTTCTTTCCTGCATGACTCAATGAATCAAAGAAATGGTGTACCTCAGAACTGCACTCTTAAAGAAGTTCCCATAACCATCAATGAGCAAGAAGATCTTATCCGATAAGAATGCCAGAAAGCCCACCGAGGACAAACAAATACAGAAGACAAAATTCAAAAAGATTATCACAGAATACAAGTCTGAGACATCATCCAGAAGTGTGACATCTGTTAGAAGTATTAAGGAAAGAAGAACTGTCAAGCCCCTCTACAACTGATTCTCCCATCCACTCACATCTTTCAAAGATGTGGGGTAGATATAATAGACCTCTGCAAGTAACACCAAAATGAAACAGATATATCCTAATATTTATTAAACATCTGACCAAATGATCTGAAGCATACCTCATGAAGATTACAGAAGCCCTAACCATTGTTGAATACCCTAATTACCTCATCCTCCAATATAGACCCCCTGTAGTAGTTATCTCTAACTGAGGAACTAAATTTGAGAATAATATAATCTTAAGTTATATATTAATTCATAGGATCCACATAAAACAAACTACCTCCTATCACTCACAAATCATTGAAATGACCAAAAGAATGAACCAGACCATTAAGAAAGGACTTGCCAAGGTTAATCCTACCAATTGGGACCTCTGCTTACCTGAAATTCTGTGGGAAATCTGAAATACCCCTGCTGTCTCAACCAAACAAAAGTCCTTCAAAATGATATTTATTATGAAGACCAGAACTGCTGACCATAAGAACCTTGGAAAGCTTCTTGAAAAAGGAGATTGGCTGTGAAATGATGCCTAAAATCAGATTATTAAGGCCCAGAAAAGACAATAGAAGAATTATGACCAGAAACAGAAGGATTAGAAGATCAAGATTAGAGATCATCTAGTTTGGAGAATCATAATTGAAATAAACTTTACCACCAAACTGGAACTGAAATGGGAAGAAGTATATCTTATATACAACATCAGAGGAACCAGTATCTATATAAGAAACATGGATGGACATGTCTTGAAAATACCAGTTCACATCAATTAACTCAAGATATACCTGTACAAACCATTACCCAGAGGATAGACTAATGCCTTCAGACCCTTGTTCTTAGCTCATTTAAATTGCTACTAGTCCCTCTACCCCAAATTCAAGAAGTCAATAAGAATACTCTCCAAAAGATTCAGATTCATCAAGAGTATCTTGTTTTGGCCAGACATTTACTACAAGTCCACCAACTGCAGGTACATCATGCAAAATCAGTAAACAATTACAGAACTTCCCAGCTCTATAACAAACGTACATCAGGAATATTAATGTTTATTGCAAAGAGATACTATTGCTATAGACATACTCTATATACTCTACAAATGAAACACACCAGCCTTGATTCAGGCACAGTCCTCCTGGTATGACATTCAAAAGATAAACCTAGCCACCTATCTGAGTATCACCAACCATATCAAAATCCCAGATGGACAAGGTGCCATAGGTGCTGAAGTCTGTCCCAGACTTTACAAGCTTTGGAAGAACCATGAAGAGTTGGTTTCTGCTATCCTGAAAGTGTTGGTGTGCTTTATTTTGTCTTAAACATGAGTTTATACATGCAAATTTCCTTCTGTTTGAGATATGTATGTGTGAGACATTTCATGTAATACATGGTAATAAAAGAACATCTCAACTTCCATAGAGTCTCTTAGCCCAGAAAGCTTAGCATATGAGCCAGGAACACCCAAAGAGAAATATAGATAAAAAAAACTGGCTGGTGAAGTACAGCCAAAAATAGAAAAATGAAATATATCCAAAGAAATGAAAAAAGGTTTGAGAATGAGTGGGAAACCAATTCTTCACAGTCTTCCCAAAGCTTGTAAAGTCTGGAACAGACTTCAGTACCTATGGTGTCTTGTCTATCTGGGACTAAGCATTGCTTTGTTCTGGACCATTTCAGAGTTAGTTATTTGTAGATCTGATATAAGTGGAGCATCTGGCTGGGGGTGTGCCAATGGTCATGACTTTACTCTTGTGTTTAAGGACTGTGTAAATGAGGAAAGTGGCCCAAGCGGATTGTGAAAGGACTGGTATCTGGTGTAGTAGATAATAATAGTATTCAAACATAGTTTTGGAACTCCAATTGCCACTCTTGAGGACTTTGTCGATGGGCGTACCTCCTTCCAGAGCCTCAGTGGAGGATTCGGCCCAAACAGAGTGAGGGCAATGAACCAGATTGATGCCCACAGCTGCCATGCATTCAGAAAACCAATTTTAAAGGTGGTCAGGTGTAAGGTTCTAATGGAGAGAGCACATACTGATGAACAGGTGCTTGCTGTGCAGAGAGGATCCACCTCACATGTCCAGCAGATAACCCAGTATACATAGTACATATTCTTGTCCTCCAAGAGGACTGGAATGGGATGAGAGACCTTGGTGGTGACATCAGGAGTGCATTCCTTCATCATGTTGGCAATTAGGACCATTTCAGCAGGCCAATCATCGATGCTATCACGAAAACTGATAGTTGCCTGATATTTCACAAAATTGCTCACCACCCATCAGGAGAAGCATAGGGCAAGAAGAGTATGTGTTTTCTTACTGCAGAGTACATATTACTGGATGGAGTAATAGGGGCCCAGGGAAGCAAGCCACTGAATAAGGGTAGTGATGTCTCATTGGGCAGCCTTGTCTTTTGAGGGAGGGGGTTGAAGATTCACAGCATCCCAGATCAGACAGGAAATGGTCAAAACGTCAGAGAAATGAATACCATTCATCATGGGGGTCCACCAGCCAATGGCAGTACAGATGCTCTGAAGCTGATGTGTGCTCATTCCTTCTTTAAAAAGCTGAGCTAAGCAGTTAGTGCATTGCTTATTAGAAGCTTAAAAGGGATCAATACATTGTATATATTACCAATAGACAAAGTGTTGGTATGCTGACTTGTATTTCTTGTGTGACAATGTCTGTATGCTGGCCCAGATGAGTTTTCGAGCCTGTGGCACCAGCACTGCAGTATCAGGGGATTGCTGCTGATTTACTATGCTTGGACGTTCCAGTGCATCATCTGTGTCATTATTGTCATCATCATTATCATCAGGAGATGATAAGGAATAAGAATGGGGGGAATAGTCACCATTTCCAGAAGTTCGGACCACCAGCTCTGTTGTTACCAAAACAGCGTGATGAGGACTAGGCAAGCACACCTGTCCTCCTAGACCTTGCACAGTATGTGGTTGAGGAAGATCCATGGTGGGTTTGTATAAGCACTGGAGATCAGCCATTGATGTTGGAAAGCATTGGTGCTCAGGGCCTCAGGGTCCACCTGCCAGCTGTAGAAGAGGGGGGTCTGGGTCATTGTTCATGATGCAAAGAGGTCCAAGTATATGGGACCCCAATGGAGGAGATGATGGAATATCATTGGGTTGAGTTGCCACTTATCTGGGCCGAGGTGGATGTGGCTTAGAAAATTTATGTGCATGTTTTTGATCCCAGGGATGTATTTGGTGAAGAGACATATCCTTCTCATCATGCAGATGTGGTGTATCTTGGTGGTGATCCCATTCAGGGGGAGGAGAGAGCTCCCTTACTTGTTGATAAAAGCCCTTATGGTCATGTTGTCCATCCAAATGAGGACTATGCAGCCCTCCTAATGGCAGTTGTTGATCTGCAGCATGAACAGGACTGTCTTGAGTTTGTGGTAGTTTCCAAGGACTGCATGGTCAGAATGTCAGGATAGGGTTAGGGTTAGGAATCAAGATGTTTATTCAAAGTGCATCGGTACATCCATACTACACCGGCTTGTGAAAATGCTAAGTAGAATATAAAGACTGACAATTCGGGACAGATCGAGTTTGAGAAAAGTAATGAAAAAGACAAAGTCGAAGAAAAACAAAACTACAACGAGGGGAAGGGCCCTAACGAACCATCCAACCGAGGCCGAATAGAAGAAGGGGGGGGAAGGAGAGAAAGATCAGAGACCATAGCGGCCTCGAGCTCGCGGAAAAGGGAAGAAGCAAGGGGCCAATCACGCTCATTAAGAACCGCATCGACCAGACCGTACTCAGGAAGATCGAGGACCAAATGTTCACCATTATGACGGGGAACGCCAGTGAGATGAGACCCCAGGCATTGATACGCAGAGCGGATCGCAACCGGGGCATCAACACCATCCACCAGAAGACAGCGGGCATGGCTGCGGTGAAAGGGCTCACCACAGATGCATCGACGTCGTTCTGCCATAAACCTGAACATATTCGCATGCCAGAGCAAAGCCCGGCGGCACAAGTAAGGGTCCCGGATATAAACACACCGGTCCGCACCAAATCCCCGACGGTTACGAGCCGTCGTGAAGATGTAGCAGGCCAACGTGGATCCGGAGGTAATGGATTCGATGTGGGAGTGCGTGACATAAGAGCTGAGGGCACGGGGCATGGTGAGGTTTGAGGGGTCACGGCGGAAGGAAAGCTAGGTGGGGTTTGCCCGGAGCTTGCCCAGGAGAGACCAAAGGAAAACCAGGGCGACAGCGGGGAGGTCGGCAAGGATGGCGTGGACCGGGTTCGAGGAGTGGCGAGAGCGGAAAACTTGCAACATAACAGAGGCAGCAGACGCTTCCATCCACTGAAGACATCCCCGAGGATGAGGATGTACTTTCCGCCCTCAGTTCCGAGTTCACCGTACCCTCTGGGTCCTTGGATTCAGATCTCACGTACCATGGCAAGTATGTTGGTACGCGCATGACCCCGATATCTGGATCCATCCCTCCCCCCGCCCCTCTCTCCCCTGCCCCTTGGCAGACCACCCCTGCCATGCCTCTCGTCCATTTGGCTGCTCAAGTACCGACTGCCGCCTTCCTCGCTGGCCTTCCTCTGGCCACTCCGCTCTCCTCCGGTACCTCCTCCGCCATGGTCCCCTTTGATAGCGATGGTATGCATGTCGACGTCGCCCAGCCCCGTCTTGGTCTTCTCCAGGACACTATCCTTCTCCTTCAGCAGGAACTTCGCGCTAGTCGCGCTGAGGCTGCTGCAAACGCGTCCCAGCTTGCCGAGGCCCTCCGGCAAATTGCGGACCTCAATGCACGCGTCATTCAGCTGGTCGACCAGTGGATGACCACCGAGGAGCCGTCCCAAACCCCCTCGTGCAGCCGCTCGCGCGGTCGCGGCCGTGGTGTCTCTCCGGCCCCTAATCCCCCCCGCCGCCCTAATCCCCACCGGACTGTCTCCGTCGCCTCCAGTGCGAAGGAGATTATTGAAATCTCCTCAGGTGAGTCCCTCCCCCCTGTCTCTAACAAGGGCAAGGCCAAGGAGCCTACCTTTACACAAGTCCTCTCTAAGTCGCAGAAGAAGCGCACTGCCCGGGCTGCCCGGCAGGCGGCGGCTCCTTCTTTCGCCACCACGCCTGCCGCCGCCTCCCCTGCTCTTGGCCCCGCCGCCCGTGTGGCTGCTGCCAAGTTGACTCTGCCCGCCCCCCCTCCATGTCAAAATATTCCCTCCGCAAAAGGGGGGGCTTCATCCTCCTCCGCTGCTTTGGATCCCAAAGCGACCCCCAAATCCTTCGCTGCTGCCGCCTCCGCCAATGTCCCCAAGATCACCCTCTTCCAGCGTGCCGTCAATGAGGCCGCCCGCCGCAAGAAGCCCGAGATTTCTGATGATCTTTATCAGACTCTCCTCCGCAATGCTGCTGCCCACCGCGTTCGCCAACGCCCCGCCTATGCCCGGTCTACTGGCCTCTGCCGTGTTTATATTAACAGTATTGCCCGGCAGGCCATCTCTGCTCTCCGCAAGGACCTTCGCCTCTGGGGATTCACCCTCTCCAAAATTCACAACGTCGCATTCCTTGGTGACTTTGTCGCCGAATTCCTCAATACGGATGACTACCGCCACGAGTTCAAGTCCAAGATCACCCGCCTGGGTCACCAGATCCTTGAGGGATATGATCCTTCTCGTGCCCGTGACTCCAAGGCCTCGAGCGATGTGCAGACTCGGGTCCGTGAAGCTTTCTGGCATCGTGTTCAGTGGTCTGCTGAGCATTGTGGCGATGAGCAAGGCCGTGCGTTCTTCGTGGACTGGGCCCACTCCCTCAACATCCCGATCTCTCCTGTTCCTAGCTCGCAGCAAGACGACGCTAATGTCTGAACACCTCCGCATTGGTTTTCTAAATGCGCAGGGTCTCTCTCCTGCCAAATTCCACTCGCTCTCCCTTTCTGCCTTTCCCCTCTTTCACTTTCTTTTTGTTGCTGAAACCTGGCATTCATCTGACGATGTTGCCCGCCTCTCCCCTCTTTTTGTTGCTGCCTCTCCGCGCCCCCCCCCCCACCCCTCTCATGCACGCTCGGAAGGAGGTCTTCTCCTTCTATGCGATCCCTCTGTCTGCCCCGGTGTCTTCTCGATCGATGCCACCAACAATTATTCTCTTGCATGTCATTTTAATGGTCTCTCTCTTGTTGGTGTGTATCTTCCCCCCTTCCTTCATGTTGCCCCCGATGTCGGCATTGCTGCCGGCCCCCTCCCTCCCTCAATTCCTTCCCCGGCCGTCGTCGTTGGTGACTTCAATGTCAACTATGCCTCTGCCTCTCTCCCTGGCCATATTAGAGCTGTTGGCCAATGGGCTAGCGTCCTTTTCCTCCGCCGCTTCCCGCCTCTCCCCTCCCCACTCCCCTGTTGTGTGGACCATGTGTTCGCCACATCCTCTCTGGATATCTCTGTTTCCCTCAGGTCTCCTCTTGTGGGAATGGATCACCCATCCATGCTCTCGGTCTCTCTTCCAGTCCCTTCCCTCCCCTCCCTAGCCCCCTCGCCCGCCCTCCGTTTCAACATCTCCTCCTTGGATGACCTGGTCTATCTCTCTCGCTTCTTGCAGGCCTTTGAGTTGCTACTGCCTCGTGCCTCCTCCCTGGTCTTCCGTGGGTTGGATATGGTCGCTGGTGGTCTTGCCCCCTCGGTGTTCTCTCGTACCTTTGTTGTCGACGTCTGTGATCAGGACCTGACTGATATGGTCTGTGCGGCCGCGGATGTCTCTCTCGGTACCATCGACCCCGCCTTCTGCCGCAAGCACCCCGATCACGTTGGTGTCCGCCTTAGCTGATGTGCTGACCCCATTGCCGCCACTTCTCTTTGGAAACGGTCCCTCCGGGCTGGTGTACGCCCCTCCTTCCTCGCCTCCCCCGATGAGATTGATGCCCATCAGAGGGTTATCTACTCTACTGATATTCCCGCTCACCGGTCATCCTCTCTCCTCCCGGGTTGCCCTTCCGAGTTCCCTGACTGTGTCAGTGATGAATCTCTCCTCCCCCTCTTTTCCGAGGATGCCGTGTGGCTTGCGTGCCGCCGATACCCCCTCTCCAAAGCCCCAGGGTTCGATGGTATTCACCATCGGATGCTCCGTGTTCTTGCTGGTGATCGGCCCTCCAAAGACTCTCCCCCTTCCTCCTTCCTCTCCCTCCTTTCCACTCTCTTCCAGATGTGTGCACTTGCTGGGGTCACCCCACGCCAGTGGAATCGTGTACTCGTCTCCCCTATTCCAAAGAAGGATGTCCCCTTTGGTGTTGATGGGTTCCGCCCCATTGCCCTCACAGTCATGTTCCGACGGCTCTTTGAGTCGGTTCTTCTCCGCGCCCTTGAGAAGCGTCCTCAGTTCTCCCCGCTTGTGTCCTTCAGCAGGTGTCAGGCCGGCTTCCGCTCCTCCTTCTCTACTGTGACCCAGACCCTTCTTCTGGATCATGCTATATCCGAGAACCCCTCCTGCCACATTGTCTTTCTGGATGTTGCCAAGTATTATGACCGGGTTCCCATCCCCCTCGTCCTTTCCCGACTCGCCACCCACAGGTGCCCGCAAGGTGTTCTTTCCCTTGTCCAGTCCCTGTTTTGCGGTCTCGCTATCTCCACCTTGGTCAATAGCATTGCCTCGCCAGGGATAGTTGCCGACATTGGTCTCCTTCAGGGTGCTGTTCTCTCGCCCTGGCTTCTCAACGTCTTTCTGGACCCCCTTGCGGATCTTCTGGACAGGCGCTTCCCCACCCTCTCCTGGGCTGCTGCGATCCCTCGGGCATCATGCCCCAGTGCCTTGTTCTTTGTGGATGATATGGCCCTCGTCCCTCCTGACGGCTCTCTGGCAACGTCCCAGCGCATGGTTGATACCTGTGCTGCTTGGGCTGATGATAACAGAGTCTCCTTTAACGCCTCGAAGTCGGGTGTCCTTCCGCCTGGTCTTATCACCGTCCCCGCACATTCTCGGATCTCCTCCGCCGCGGTGCTCCCCTGCCCCCCCTCCTACACCTACCTCGGTCATCCAGTCCGTCATCTCCTTGGCCGACTTTTCTTTGACTGGCCTGGCGAACTTGCACTCCACTACAAGAAGGCTGCCTCCTCCCTCCGCGCTGTCCAGGCTGCTCGCGATGGCTGGGATCCGGCTGCGCGACTTTCGGTTTACCGAATGTTTGTGCGGTCGCAGATCAGCTATGTCCTACCCTTCCTCTACACTAGCTCTGGTGGCCTTTTGTCCCTGCCCCTCCTCGACCTTGATGACTGTGATGTCAATGCCTTGCGTTGGTGCCTTGGTTTTCCTTGTGCCTCGCCTGCTGCTGTGCGTGCCATCACAGGGGTCGCTCCCGTCCTTCTGGTAGAGGGTGGTGTTGGCCATCGTGGTGTCCATCAACGCAGAGGTTGACAGAAGACCATCGTTGTCAACAACTGACAGCGATTCTTGGTCGGCCCAATTATCTTGGGACACGACTTCAGGGGGGGGGGACGCGGT
>RQIL01043802.1:0-14865 GCA_003951145.1 Jimgerdemannia lactiflua | reverse complement strand
GGGGGGGGGGGGAAGTGCAGGAAATAGTATTGGCAAAATGTTCAGACATTTCATTTATTGCCACCCAAATAAAAAGTCCGTGCCCCTGAAATTCAGCCCCTAAAGGCGCAGCATGCCCATGTGAAGTTACATTTGAAATGATATAAACTGACCGCACTCCCCACTACAGCAAGGGCTTCATCGAGATCAAGTACGTCCCCTCAAACTCTACATGCACCATCGCGTTGGTCATTCTGCACCGTTTGTTCTGATCCATTAACTCCGCTTTATTTACTACAACCATAACGCACAATTCCTGGACATGCCTTCCGAAAGTGATGCGCAGTCCATGGCTCTATCAGTACATAGGCGTCCTCAAACTTCACGTAAGCCTCTTACTTGCACAATCGCATCGTCCATTTCGCACAGTTTGTTCTGCCCCACTATCCTCCATCCATTAACCGCAACCATATCGCACAATTAGGAGATTCGCATTCCAAAAAATCTGCCGTGAAAACAGACACCCGAACTGGGCGGCACAAGTCTTCACCGGAATTAAGTAAGCCCCAAGTGCAATTGCATTTCCGATTCCGCGCAGTTTGTCCCATTAAATCCGATCCATTAACACATCCATATCGCACAATTCCTAGACAAGCCTTCCGAAAGTGATGCGCAGTCCATGGCTCTATCAATAGTACATACGCCTCCACGTAAGCCTCTTACTGCACAATCGCATTGTCCATTTTGCACAGTTTGTTCCGCCCCACTATCCTCCATCCATTAACCGCAACCATATCGCACAATTAGTAGATTCGCATTCCAAAAAATCTGCCGTGGAAACGGACACCCGAACTAGGCAAGACAAGTCTTCACCGGAATTAAGTAAGCCCCAAGTGTAATTGCATTCCGATTCCGCGCAGTTTGTCCCATTAACTCCGATCCATTAACACATCCATATCGCACAATTCCTAGTGTGACGAGCCAAGAAAACATACCACCTGAATTGCAAGATGACGTGACATTAGCATAGCGTAGTAACCAGCAACCATTGCTGCGGAAATTGTATAAATAACCCAGATAGCTGAATTAGGAATAGTGGACCCCCAAGGTCCAGTGGACCCCCAAGGTCTGGTGGACCCCCAAGGTCCAATCCTGCCATAAATAGCCCTCTATAATTAGCCTGATAGCAACCAGATACCCAGAGACAAGAGTGAATAAACCTCAGTTCCGAAAGCAAAGCAAAAGTCAATTGTCTGGTACACTTAGGAGAAATGCCTGCCAAAAGCCACTTGATCCAGGAAGGATTACAACACTTAGGAGATACGCCTGCCAATGAGCCACTGCCAAGAAGTTGTGAGCTACTTTCCACTCCGGTCCACTTTCCGTTAGAAAAGATTGGTTCGCTTGCCAGATAAGCTTGAAGAGAAGTTCGCCATTCCCAGTTTTGCCGCCAAGTTCGAGTGAAGAACTTCGCCGCCTTTTGGTTCGCTTGCCAGATAAGCCTGAAGGAATCCGCCAGTTTAAGTCCGCCGATCCGCCACGTACCGCCGATCAAGAAGTCCGCCGCTTAAAGAATAAGCCGCCAGTTTAAGTCCGCCGGTCCGCCACATTCCGCCGATCCGCATCGTTCCACATTTTGCTCGCCGATCCGCCACGTAACGCCGATCCGCCTCGTCCCAGTCCGCCTCGTTCCAACCGCATCGTTCGTCCGCATCGTTCGTCCGCATCGTTCGCCCGCATTTATTCAAGTAAACCGCATCGACCGCTCAATCCGCACCGTTCAACCCGATCGCCGTCACGCCATCAACCAGAACCCGCACCCTTAAGGAAACGGATCGTCGGTTCCCAGAGAGCCCGCTCATTAAGGAAATCCGCCAAATCCGCCTAATTACCCAAGATCGCCCGTGTCACACGAATTATCCACCGTCGCTCAAAGAAGGAATCCCGCTCACACACAAAGGACCGTCAACCCAAGAACACCGCCAAATTAGGAAATCGCACGCAGAAAGTCTTCAGCTGTTGAATATTATACCACTAAACACCAGTATCAGCACCAATACCAGTACCAGACCTATATAATACCTGAACATTTTGTTGCTTTTTGACAAAGTAACTGGGGGCTCAAGCCAATCTACACAGCCGCCCAACCTTGCAATTTGCCTCTATTGAGCCGGGCACGTTACACTAGACATGCCTTCCGAAAGTGATGCGCAGTCCATGGCTCTATCAATAACGCCTCCTCAAGCTCCACGTAAGACTCTTACTTGCACAATCGCATTGTCCATTTCGCACAGTTTGTTCTGCCCCGCTATCCTCCATCCATTAACCGCAACCATATCGCACAATTAGTAGATTCGCATTCCGAAAAATCTGCCGTGGAAACGGACAACCGAACTGGGCAGGACAAGTCTTCACCGGAATTAAGTAAGCCCCAAGTGTAATTGCATTCCGATTCCGCGCAGTTTGTCCCATTAACTCCGATCCATTAACATATCCATATCGCACAATTCCTAGACATGCCTTCCGAAAGTGATGCGCAGTCCATGGCTCTATCAATAGTACATACGCTTCCACGTAAGCCTCTTACTTGCACAATCGCATTGTCCATTTCGCACAGTTTGTTCTGCCCCACTATCCTCCATCCATTAACCGCAACCATATCGCACAATTAGTAGATTTGCAATCCGAAAAATCTGCCGTGGAAACGGACAACCGAACTGGGCAGGACAAATCTTCACCGGAATTAAGCCCCAAGTGTAATTGCATTCCGATTCCGCGCAGTTTGTCCCATTAACTCCGATCCATTAACACATCCATATCGCACAATTCCTAGACATGCCTTCCGAAAGTGATGCGCACATGGCTCTATCAATAGTACATACGCCTCCTCAAGCTCCACGTAAGCCTCTTACTTGCACAATCGCATTGTCCATTTCGCACAGTTTGTTCTTCCCCACTATCTTCCATTCATTAACCGCAACCATATCGCACAATAAGTAGATTCGTATTCCAAAAAATTTGCCGTGAAAACGGACACCCGAACTGGGCAGGACAAGTCTTCACCGGAATTAAGTAAGCCCCAAGTGCAATTGCATTTCCGATTCCGCGCAGTTTGTCCCATTAACTCCGATCCATTAACACATCCATATCGCACAATTCCTAGACATGCCTTCCGAAAGTGATGCGCAGTCCATGGCTCTATCAATAGTACATACGCCTCCTCAAGCTCCACGTAAGCCTCTTACTTGCACAATCGCGTTGTCCATTTCGCACAGTTTGTTCTGCCCCACTAACCTCCATCCATTAACCGCAACCATATCGCACAATTAGTAGATTCGCATTCCGAAAAATCTGCCGTGAAAACGGACACCCGAACTGGGCAGGACAAGTCTTCACCGGAATTAAGTAAGCCCCAAGTGCAATTGCATTTCCGATTCCGCGCAGTTTGTCCCATTAACTCCGATCCATTAATACATCCATATCGCACAATTCCTAGACATGCCTTCCGAAAGTGATGCGCACATGGCTCTATCAACAGTACATACGCCTCCTCAAGCTCCACGTAAGCCTCTTACTTGCACAATCGCATTGTCCATTTCGCACAGTTTGTTCTGCCCCACTATCCTCCATCCATTAACCGCAACCATATCGCACAATTAGTAGATTCGCATTCCAAAAAATCTGCCGTGAAAACGGACACCCGAACTGGGCAGGACAAGTCTTCACCGGAATTAAGTATGCCCCAAGTGCAATTGCATTTCCGATTCCGCGCAGTTTGTCCCATTAACTCCGATCCATTAACACATCCATATCGCACAATTCCTAGACGTACGGGCCTTGTCTCCATTGATATCAAGTAATCAGTCGACGTCTACCAAGGAGCAGGGAGACCGCAACCAAATCGGTAACATTAATGCCCAAATGGCCATTGTCGGATCTAACAGCATCACTGTCAATGATGGCGGAAATTTAAACACTGGTAAAATGAATTAATTGCAGGTCTGAATAAATATGCAGAAAATTTTGGTGACGTAACTAATACTATTTTTACAAACAGGTTCCGTCGTCATCCACCACCACACCGCGGAAAAATGCGACGCCAGTAACTATAACAACCCCAATAATATATTCATAGTCCCAATTAAGCCCTCAAATCGATTCGTAGGCCGAAATGATATTTCCGAAAAGATATCGGCGGCGCTCCGTGGCAACCAAAAGCGACGCGTACACATGCCGGTGGTGCTCAAAGGCATTGGTGGGATGGGAAAATCCGAAATTATGCTTGATTACTGCTATCAATATCGCGAACAATACGACTACGTTATCTGGCTCAATGTCGATGGCCGCAAAGAAACACTAGACGCATTTCGAAGGCTGGCATCGTATCTTAAGATAAACATTGAGTCCGACGACACCGGCAATGAGGACGTGCTGATTAATGGAATTCGCTGTTGGCTCGAATCAAGGACAGGATGGCTGCTGCTTCTGGATAACATGGATAGCGCACATGATGTAGACCGATATATTCCCACCACTGGCGGCGATGTCATCATAACAACTCGCAATCACGTTAATTCATCGTGGGCGACGGTAATCGGTGTGGACAAGATGAACAATGAGCAGGCTCTTGAACTTCTACTTGGTCCACAACATATAGTTGACGAAACCAAAAAGGTCAAAGCTCTGAACATTGTATATGAACTGGGCTTTTATCCATTGGCCATTAATTTGGCGCGCTCCTACATTGAATCCACCGACCTATCACTCACAGACTATCTGAGGTTGATTAAACAAAAACCTGAAGTGGTTTTTGCCAGCCGAGACGATTCCACCCCGAACAGATACAAGAAGACAGTGACTACGGTGTGGATTTTGTCATTCAAAAAAATCAAGGAACGTAGTGATTTAGTAACACGGATTCTTGCTGTTTTAGCGTTTCTCCGACCAGACGCTATACCCGTATCCCTTTTCCAACAGCAGCACGAAAGCCTAGCACTCTTTGTCGATCCCCGTGACCCGGTTGACCGGATTAATTTCGCGATTGGTGTGCTAGTCTAGTTTTCGTTTGTTCGACGAACAACTTTGGAAGAGGTTGAACAAAGCGATATACTTGGAATCCACCGCTTGGTTCAAACTGTCGTTCGGGGTTTGTTGCGGATAGAACGGCGTCTGATGCAGTTAGAATACATCACCACAGCACTGAACAATGGAGGAGTATTGTGATCTTCAAGTTCGAAAGACAAACGAAGTGCATATTCCTCACGTCCGACAAATTGTTACCCATCTGAAAGATCCTGATCCTCTGGCCGAAAAATTCCAAGAACTTCTCCTGGGCCTGCTCGGACGAATAGTTAGATTTTCGATAGGGAGTGGTACTTCGTATGGCATCGAAGAGCTTGCGAAGATGGCGGTAGCGATATCAGAAGCAATACGTGGGACGGAGCATATCGACACAGCAGCATCCCTTAATAATTTAGCTGGGCTTTACGAAACACAGGCCAAGCACAAAAAGGCGAAGCCACTGTATCAACGAGCATTGGCAATTCGTGAAAAGGTGTTGGGATCCGAGCACCAGGACACAGCATGGTCTCTGAACAATCTCGCTGGGCTCTATAAAAACCACGGCAAATACGGCAAAGCAGAGCCGCTATATCGACGGGCGCTGGAGGATTTGGAGAAGATATTGGGACCAAAGGACCCGAGAATAGCAATAATTCTGAAAAATCAGGCCGGGCTCTACAAACGCTGGGGCAAGAACGACGAGGCGTTACCCCTGTACCAACGTGCTTTGGAAATTTCGGAGATTGCTTTGGGAACAGAGCACCGGAACACAGCATCTTGTCTACATGGTCTGGCTGAGCTCTATGAAAGTCAAGGAAGATACAACAAGGCGGAGCCGATGTATCAACGGGCGCTGGCGATTCGGGAGAAGGTGTTTGGAGCAGAGCACCCAACAACAACATTGTCTCGAAACAAATTGAATGGAATCCTTATCAAGCCAGCTCAAAGGAGCCGTATTTTTGAATGGCTACGTTTGAAATGGTAGCAGTTTAGAGGAGTATTTAGTTAACAAATAACACGGCACAGGACAGGTAATATTGATATTACGTGTGACCTCTGGTGCTGGTCACCAGATATATTTTTAGCTTCAGAGACAATATATATATCATTGGAATATTTAGAGAGAGATATGCAAATAAAGAAAACGAGAAAATCTAGATTAATAGCACTTTGTTCTGTTAACATTTGAATTCCGCACGGTGTCTACTGTTGGAGTGTCTGCTAATTTGCAAGCGACCCGTGAGTCGCGATAACGAGAAAAATTGGTGGCATTGATTGGATGATAGACAGTGCCGTGCATTCAAGTTCCCGAAAGGCTGCCGCTCACGCTCATGGGCTCCTTGCCAACGATCGTTGAGTTGTAATTGACTACCGTCGTATTATAATCCGCGAGTCAGTATACGCCGCCAACCAGATTGTCCGCTGATCCACCAGGGTATTCGCTGCTTAACCAAATTGCCCGCCGCTCCATCAGGGTTTTTGCCACTCAACCTGGCTTCCTGGCACTCATTCAGATCAACGCTCAATCAGTACGAATATATATGGTAGCGGCTTTGTCGCACATATATACCTGATCTGGCCGGAGGCATCAAACAAACCCTCCTCACAATGTGCATTGGGTGATTTCGCGTTCGTAAAAATCCGAAGGTCAATTCTCGAAGAGGAGATCGGCCTAGCGATGATACAGTTGAACAGGGAGGGGGAGGGGAAGTTTGAAGGACACGCGTAAGCGATGGATATCAGCCATGAGCTTTGGCAGTGTGTAAAGAGAAACTGCGTAAGCGCGACCTATCCACACAATATTCAAACCACCTGAATCACATGAAGAAATATTGGAAAACACCAATTAATGAAACAAAATCTGGGATGAACACAGAGTCTTTGAATACTTTCAAACCATGCTCTCAGATTGAGATATGACAATATCGCGATCTTGCATCATCAAGAAACGTATGGAGCCGTTTTCACTCTACTCGCCGAAAATGACCTATTGAGACCTCCCCATAACTTACGAGGTGGGCCTATAACATAGTCGTGAACAAGATTGCACAATTGAAAGGTAGTCGTCCGTTATGACAATGCCGACACTCTATTTTGTCATTTTGGACGACTAGAAACGGGCAGTCAACAGCCATCAGGGTATGTGTGTCATTTGTTTGTTTTGATAATTATTGTCTCGGGGCAACATACAACTCAGTCATGTTATTAATTTTCTGACCGCTATTTTACGCGACACCTGGGAAACTAGTTTCAAGAGAATTGAGGTCGAAATTGAACTGGTGTCAAAGAAAATCGAATCGACGGCTGACACGAAAGGGAAAGATTGACTTCGCACAAAACGTACTGAACAAGGTACTTTTTTTTCTTTTTCGCGACGAAATACCCACACAATTGCTGTTGCTGTATCGACTTGGGGGGTCACACCCACAGGATTGCGGCACGTGTGGAGAGTTTGTGTACACCCATTCTGTCCATAAATAATACGACCCACCACACTCATAGAACTGCGGCAACCACGGGGAGCACGTACGCAGCCAAATATTTGCGAAAGTGGGCAGTGCCAGATATTCTCTGTAATCGCATATATTCACTACACTTGTGAATAGGCATGTCAACTTGCGAGCATGAATTATCTGGATGACTCCAGAAAATTACAATGACATTGTCCTGTAAATGTAGTTCACAGAATTGCTTTTCGAGTTATATATGTCTGGCATACAAAATATTTGTACCTATTCCACCTCACCTCACCCTTCTTCTTTGCTTTACTAGTGATTTCTCTGATATGTAAATGAAATCATAGAATATATATTGTAATGAGCAAGCAGTGGGGAGTGGTAGAAGGAGTGCATTGGATTGGACTTCAATGGGAGGGGAATGTGGCAGAGGAATACTGGGGTCCAGGGATGTGGCAGTGGCATAAGCTGTTGCTGGGAGGGTAACTGGCAATTGACTTCAGACTTAGTGAAGGGGTAGAGAGCCAATGGGGCCCAGTGTAGTGTGGAAACCTAACAAGGTGGGTTTAGTTTGTTGGCTTCCCACAGTGACATGGTTGCTACCAATATGATTGGCTACTTCAGCTTCTGTCCAATTGGCTTCCTTGGCTATTAGGCAGGTGAGGTTTCCCATGGTTACTCCTTGCAAATGTGCTATAGCCCAGGGGATGTGGTGGAATATCTGGTAGACATAGAGAGCTCTCTTGATCAGATGGCTGGTGGTTAATAATTCAGTAATGAGGTCTTCCCAGTTGTCTTCTTGGGTTTCATTGCAAAGGCAGTGTCCAATTTCATAGTCATGCTAGAGAGTCATCCATTTGGCAGTATCTCTGAGCTGTTGGGTCATTATGTACTGGTAGTTGATGAAATGCCCAAGATCTTCAGTGTAGAAGTTCAGATGTTCAGAGATATCAGGGCACCAAATAGCCTTCTTGATAGCTTCGAAGTCTAGAGTCTTTAGGCTAGGTAAAGAGATAGAGCAGCAGGAGGTCTGGTTGGAGCAGCAAGTAGGAGGCATTGTGGGGAGGTTCTTCATTCTTTGGTGCTGATTCTGAGACTGGGGGCTGGGTTCTTTAAGTAATGTGTTTCTTCATTTCAGCTTGGATTATCCTTGCTCCTTTTGGGATAGTAACTTGAAGTATTAGGTTGTTCACTTGATTGTCACACCATATGTCATCTGATCTTAGCAGTCACTCATACTCCACATTATCAATCATGCATGTCATACTAGATAACCAAAGAGGGGAATAATATAGATAGTGGCTATCCACTGGACAGTGGCTGTCTGCCCAAACACACCATAAATAGCAATCTATAATTAGCCAGATAGTAACCAGATAGCAACCACAATGTATAAAATACCCCAGAAGCCACTTGATCTAGAAAGGATTGCAACACTTAGGAGATATACCTGCCAATGAGCCACTGCCAAGAAATTGTGAGTATTGTTCTATTTCCAACACTGGTCCACTTTCTGATATAAAGAAGTCTGCCATTTTTGGTTCACTTGCCAGATAAGCCTGAAGAGAAGTTCACTATTTTCAAGTAATCCACCAGTTTAAGTCTATCTCTCAAAGCCAGTCTTGATGCACCTTCATAGTGATCTGTCATGCAAATAAAGCAGTCCTGATTTAACTTTGCCAGCTGAAGTCTGCTTTCAAGAAGTCTACCTTATCCAGTCCACCATTTTCAAGAGATCTGCTGCTTAAGAAAAAGCTACTTTATTTTTGTCTACTGATCTGCTGCATTCCGCTGATCTGCATCATTCTACATTTCACCTGCTGATATGCCATACTTTGCAGAATCTGCCTTATTCCATCTGCCTCATTCCATTCATCTTGACCACCTTGCCCATTTAGTCATATCATTCGAAGAGCACACCTAAGAAAGCCACCACTTTTAGTCCACTTACTTGAATAAGGAATCTGATTCCCTGTTGTCTATTCCCAGAAGAGCCCATGCTTTTAAGAAACCTGATTGCCCATCATGGATTC
The DNA here is from genome assembly GCA_003951145.1 of Jimgerdemannia lactiflua. Classification (NCBI taxonomy): domain Eukaryota; kingdom Fungi; phylum Mucoromycota; class Endogonomycetes; order Endogonales; family Endogonaceae; genus Jimgerdemannia; species Jimgerdemannia lactiflua. Next base: position 5,336 of record RQIL01043802.1, on the reverse strand, counting down.
CCAGAGAACCCACACATATAAGGAAACTGATCACCTGATTTTCAGAGTACCCATGCCTTTCAGGAAATCCAATCACCCATCATCTGAAATCACCTACATCCAGAACTTGCACCATTAAGGAAATCCACCTGATTACCCAAGATTGCTGAGTGATATGAAATTATCCACCATTACTCAAGAAGGAAGTCCACTCACATACAAAGGACCATCAACCAAGAATGCTACCAAATTAGGAAATCTCATGCAGAAAGTCTCCAGCTGTTGAATATTATACCATTAAATACCAACACCAGTACCAGATCTATAAAACCTGAACATTTTATTACTTTTTGACAAAGTAACTGAGGGCTCAAGCCAATCTACATGGCTGCCCAACCTTATAATTTACCTCTATTGAGCCAGGTATGTTACAGTATACAGAATGAGAGATTTCTATAGATCTGGTCAGACTAGGATTGATGCTGAGGTCAGGCAGTATTGTAATTTTCAGAAGGCTTCTTCTTGTGGTTCTCTCCATTGGAATAGTACTCTTTTCTTCAGCAAGGTTTGGATTGGGGCAGAGATTTCAGAAAATCCCTTGATAAATCTTGTGTAGTAAGATATAAGCATTATGAAGGATAGGGCTTCCTTTGATGTCTTAAGAATAAGAAAGTTGACTTTTTCTATCTTTTTGAGGTCTGTATGTGTTCCATCTTTAGAAACTACAAATTCAAGGAATTCAAGATTCTGTTTGCCAAAGTAGCACTTCTTTGAGTTGAGTCTTAGGTGGTTTTGTCAGGTAAGTTTGAAAAACTCTTCAAAGTCTCACTTCAAAATTTGCTGAGTAGATATTGGAATCATCTACATAAACAATCAGGCAGTAGTAGATGAGAGGGATATATACTGAGTTCATCATTTGCTGAAAGGTTGGGAGTACATTGCAAAGTTCAAAGAATATTCAGAGATATTTGAACAATTTTTCTAGAACAAGAAAAGCTGCCTTTTGAATGTCTTTGGGATCCATTGATATCTTATGGAATCCTGTGAATAGATCCATACTGCTGAAGTATCTTGTATTTTGTAGTTAGTCCAGAAGGTCATCAATTTGGAGCAAGGGGTATACATCTTTCTTTGTTACTGTGTTGAGTTTCCTGAGGTCTACAATAAGTCTCCATCCTCCTTTCTTTGGTACTATGAGTTGGGGCTGGCCCAAGGGCTGGTAGAGGGTTGGATGACTCTATTGTCTAAGAGTTCCTATATGTGTTCTTTCTCAAATGTCTTTAAGTGGTGGGGTATCCTGTATGGTTTCTGTCAGATGGGTGTTATATTTTCTGTATTTATACTATAGTGGTATGATGGGTTGTATGGCAGATTGTTATAGTCTATAGTGAAGATGTTGTGACAGACCACAAAAACATATCACCCGAATTATTGCCAGATGATGTGAACAAGCCAGATGACATAAATACTTAGCATAGTAACCAGTACAGCAACCATTGCTGCAGAAATTGTATAAATAACCAGATAACCAAAGAAGAGAATAAGGTAGACAGTGGCTGTCTGCTGGACAGTGGCCATCTGTCCAAACATACCATAAATAGCAATCTATAATTAGCCAGATAGCAACCAAGGTAGCAACCACAATGTATAAAATACCCCAGAGACAAGAGTGAATAAACCTCAGTCTGAAATTGCAAACACATTTCCACTCTGGTTCACTTTCCAATACAAAGAGAAGAGTCTGAAATTGAAACCAAAAAGCAAAAGACAAGTCTGCCTACAACACTTTGAGGGATACACCTACCAAAAGCCACTTGATCCTAAAGATTGGATTGCAATACTTAGGAGAAATGCCCCCTCTAGAGCCTCTTTTAGGAGATTGTGAGCTTGGTACTTCATTTCCACTCCAGTCCACTTTCCAATACAAAGAAGTTTGTCGTTTTCAAGAGAAGTCCACTGTTTTCAAGTAATCTGCCGGTTAAAGGAAATCAAAGCCAGTCCTGACGCACCTTTGCAGTGATTCAGTTCACACAAATGAAGTAGTCCTGATGCAACTTTGCCATCTAAGAGATCTGCCACTTAAGGAATAAGATGCCATTTTCAAGTCCATTTTCAAGAAGTCTGCCAATCCGCCGCATTCTACCGATCACATCATTCAACATTTTGTCTGCCAATCTGCCATGTTCCGCATGATCTGCATATTCAAGTAACCCACTTTGACTGCTTAACTGCATCATCTGCTTAACTGCATCATTCGAGAAGACCGCATCCTGAACCCGCATGCATAAGGAAACCCGATCACCATCACACCAGCAACCCGCATCCAGAACCTGCACCCTTAAAGGAAACTGATCACTGATTCCCAGAGAGCCCGCTCTTTTAAGGAAATCCACCAAAATTCGAGAAATCCAACCACTCTGGTCACATGTAATTATCCACCATTATGTAGAGATTGTCTGAAGGAAATCTATTCACATGCACAACCCAAGAATGCCGCCTAAAAAGGAAATTGCCCAAATCAATCATGCAGAAAGTCTCCAGCTATTGAATATTATACCACTAGACATCAGTACACCTATAAACCTGAACATTTTGTTGATTTTTGACAAAGTAACTGGGGGCTCAAGCCAATCTATACAGCTGCCCAACCTTGTAATTTGCCTCTATTGAGCCAGGCACATTATAATGTCCTGATATTTATTAAGGAGTTCAGTCAATTGTTGTTGCTGCCAAGGTGTTAATTCTTCTCTAATATTTGTAGAAGGCTTCACTTTCTCCTAGGTCACAGAGGAGCCTTTCCTTTCTTCTGTGACCTTTTGATTTCTCTGTAAGTTTAATTCATAAACTTCTCTGTATATTCAGTTGAGGTAAGGCACTAGATGTCTAATGATAGTTCTTTTTGGCAAGATGATGTTTTCCCAGCTTATGTTGGTTGCTCAGGAGTGTACTGGATTCATCTTGTCAGGGAATGTGTATCCTTCTATGTGTAGATTTCGGATTTCTTCATTGGGTTCAAAGAAAAGGTTCCTGGAGTCAGGTGGTGCAAAGATTTCAATGGTGGTTTGTTCTCCTGGTTCAAGAATGAGGTTCTTGTGAAGCTTTACTGGTTGGTGGAAAACTTGGTAAGGGGTATTTGCTTTGAATTGATTAAACTGAAGGAGGTGTACTTCCTTCTTGTCAGAGCTTCCAAATCCTTTTATTTGTATGGTTTCTTGAGTGAGCTTGGGTATTTCTTACAACTGAGGAGTCTTGTATTCAAGAAAGACTGCTTGTGTGATTTTATCTCCTTTATTGATTTGAATTTATTCACCACTTCCATTTCTTAGGATGATCTTGATTTTGCCTATGTATTCTGGATCAATAGTTTCTCCTTTGGTAGAAAGTCCTTCAAAGGTTAGTCCAGACCTTGAGGTCAACTGGATGTAGGCTTCTTTTGATAGCTGCATGGCAATACTAGTTCAGATGAGCTTGATACTTTTGGGGCCTATGACTGTATGAATAAGATTGCTGAGATCATAGCCAACATCTTCTTGGTGTACTTTCTTTAATGAGATGAAGCAAGGTGATCTGTACAATGTTTTTGCCAAGTATAGGCTGTCCATGGGCTGAGGCTCTTGTGGCTTCAGATCTTCAACCTCTGATATCTAGTGTAGTAGGCCACAGAAATTATACCATTCAAAATTGCCACTTAGCCATCAAGTGCACTAAGCAACCAAGACTGCTTTACTGTGCCAACCTGTATAAATAACCAGACATACCAAAAGAAGATGTTTACCCATACAGGACCTGTACACCATACAGCACCTGTACACTGTACAGCACCTGAACACTTGTACCAGAACAAGAAACACCTGATATAAATAGCACTCTATAATTAGCCAGATAGCAACCAGGTAGCAACCACAATGTATAAAATACCCCAGAGACAAGAGTGAATAAACCTCAGTCCGAAATTGAATCCAAAGCAAAAGACAAGTCTGCCTACAACACTTTGAGGGATATGCCTGCCCAGAGCCACTTGGTCCAGAAAGGATTGCAACACTTAGGAGAAACGCCCACTCTAGAGCCTCTTCTAGGAGATTGTGAGCTTGTTCATTTCCACTCCAGTCCACTTTCTGATACAAAGAAGTCTTTGGTTCGCTTGCCAGATAAGCCAGAAGTCCGCCATTTTTGTTCAAGTTTGCCGCCAGGAAAGGCTGCCATTTTCAAGAGATCCGCTGCTTAAGGAATAAGCCGCCAGTTTAAGTCCGCCGATCCGCCATGTACTGCTGATCAGTTCGCCATTCAAGAAGACCGCATTCCGCCAATCACCCGCATTGTTCGCCTGCATTTATTCAAGTAACCCGCAATGTCCGCTCAGCCGCATTGATCGGAGAAACCGCACTCAAGAAACCCGCCGCATTTAGTCCACTTGCTCGATTAAGGAAACCCGATCGCCGGTTCCCAGAGAGCCTGTTCTTTTAAGGAACTCTGCCAAATTCGCCATACACAAGATCGCCCAAGTCACAAACAGAGAACCCGTGCTGTTAAGGAAATCCACCTGATTGCCTGTCACACGAATTATCCACTGTCGCTCAAGAAGGAAATCCACTCACAAGAGACCGTCCTACAGACCGCACTACCTAAGAATGCTGCCAAATTAGGAAATAACACGAAGTCTCCAGCTGTTGAATATTATACCACTAGACACCAACACAAGGAACCTATACATATTATCTGAACATTTTGTTGCTTTTTGACAAAGTAACTGGGGGCTCAAGCCAATCTACACAGCTGCCCAACCTTGTAATTTACCTCTATTGAGCCAGGCACGTTACATTTGGGGGCTCAACTGGGAATATTCTCCAAAGAATTACCATGACTTTTCAGCTCACAGAACCCAACCTTCAACCTGGAGACCAGCACCACCACAACCTTTGATACAGTACCAATCTCAGCTATTACAGGAGAAAAAATACCAGCTCTACAAAGTGTTTGGACAGGAAGAAGCGTAATTACCTCTAGAATCAGATACCACTTAGAAGGATCAGACACTGCAGAAGCCAGCACTGTATGAAATCCTCCACCAGTACTACCAGCAGATACACCAACCAGAGATTTTGACGAGGTCACACTAAACGAAGTAAACAACACCAACCAAGACTTTGACAACCTTGTCCAAGACCTCAACAATCATCTTGAGAGATTCCCTCCAAGAGTCTTCCTTGATTTACCCAGACCAGATACTCCGATCCCAAGAAATCAACCCACAAGACTCCCCAGAATAGTACCGAGAAGGGCACCATCTCCCAGATCTCTTGCACCTTCAAGTTCATATCCATCAACAGCCAACAACTCAGAATCAGAGCCAGAAATCG
>RQIL01043791.1:0-14866 GCA_003951145.1 Jimgerdemannia lactiflua | reverse complement strand
TTTCTCTATCAGCTATAACCTCATTTATTAACTATCTAAAACTTTGAAGATTTCCTCATACTACACCAGTAGTCCCTCCCTTCCCTCTCCCTACTCCAACTCTCTCAAATATCACTCCCTCAGTAACAGCCTGAACCCTCCCTCCACTTTTATCACAAATAGTAGCCACCACCTTCCTGCAGTAGCCCCAATAGGTACCCCACTCCATCTGCTAACCCAACAGAACATCCACCATCAATTCTTCCCACTTTCTACCTTATCATCATTCTGCCCTTCTCAAATACAGCCTGCTAGTGACTCACTAATCCTACTAGATCACTAGAGCCCACCCAAGGGTGAGCCACTTATTGCCAATATCTCTCAACATCCATCTCTTCAACACCTCCCAGCAATCAGTCCCACAGCCTGTAAATCCCCCCCAGTTATTTCTCTATTGCTTCCCAGAAGCCATTCAGAGCCTTGCACTTATCAAGCCAATGCTCCAGAGTCTGTACTACCCCCCCCTCCTATCTAACCCCCATATACTTCTTATACTCAAAGATACCTCCCATTACCAGATGTCCTAACCTGAAGTTCAATATAACATTCTACCATAAAACACTTCTCCAAATCACTCAAAATTTGGGAGATATCTATTTCTTCAATTCTATCCCCCAGGTTCACAATTCCCTTCAGTCCCACCCCTTACCAATCTCTGTATACTGCCATCCTTCAGGCCAGAGATCCTGCCCGAACCCACATTAGCTATCCATCCCAGCCTCCAGATCAAAGTCCATTACTTGTGATCTCTCAAGCAATAGCTTATACCATTGCCACATCCCCAGGTCCTACAGTTCAGCCTCAATATACCCCCTCCATCCAATGCCAATACTATGCACCCCTTCAACCACTTCTTACCAGAATCCCTTATACTAGGGTCTCTTACTTCCTCCTCTCCCAACCATTACCAGCAGGTCTCCAGATAACTCTCTGGAGACATACCTTACCTCCAATACCTTCTGCAGCAGTGAGATCTATTAGCCACCTTTCAGCACTACCACTCTCTTCAGTCACCAAGTATGAAGGTAGTGAAGTCTTTTTGAGGAGTCAATCAGCCCTAGGCCACTTCTTTCTACTGGCATTACCAGAACCTCCTACTTAATCTGACTTCTACAGCCTACCCAAATCTACTTTCTTGTCAGCTTCAATAGCCTCTTGACCACCCAAGCCAGAAAGTCCAAGTGTTATGCCAAGTACTATAGCTTTGGCATTTAGTAAATATTCAAAATAGTCACTCTATCTACCAGGAAGATATGCCACCCTCCATAGCTGCTCAGATCAACTTTTTAATTATCAACTCTCTCCTCTTACAGGAAGATTCCCAAGTACCACACTGCCTCTCCTGAGGGAATGATAGATCCAATAATGTCTCCTCCAACTAATCCATTCCCTAGGACTATTATTTCACACTTGTATCAATTCAACTTCTGCCCTGAGTAACATTCATATCATCCCATGGGCTTCTTGAGCTCCATCATATCTGCAGTAGTGCCCTTTCTCACCACCATGTCATCTGCAAAGGCCCCTTCTTTCCAATTCACTCTCAGCACTATCAGCCTCTCAATTCACCTCCAAATTCTATCTAACAGTGGCTCCAATATAATGTATACAAGATTGGTAACAGGGGGCCCCCTGTAGCACTCCATGCCCCAGTAGGAATGACATATCCCTGTGTCCATTCACTATAATTCTTGCCTGGCTTCCCTCAAAGAGATGAATGATAGAGCCCTCCAGACTCTCAGAGATTCCAACTCTTCCCAGTACTTTCTCTAACCAGACTCACTATACTCTATCATAGGCCTTCTTCTGGTCTAAGAAAACCAGCTAGCCATCTACACCATTAACCCTTGTTTTCCTAATAATTTCAGACATCCATATGGTACAATCTCTGATCAATCACCCACCAACAAATCGCCTCTGTTCCTCCTCAAGGATCTGTTGCACTACTATCTATAGTCTCATCACCAGTACCTTTGTGACCAGCTTCCTGTCCATATCCAAGCATAATCAGCCTCCAGTTTTTCCTGTCCTCCCTTTATCCCTCTTGTAGAGCAGTACCACCAAACCCAGCTCTTGGCCACCCAGCCAATTACCAGACTTTGTGACTTTATCACACTTATCCCTCATCTCCTAAAGTATGCCTTCTACTTTCATCATTTCTTCCAGAAGCCCCAGGGCATACCATCCTCCCCCAGGGCCATACCTGACTTTGTAGGTATGAGAATATGTAAAATTTCCTCCGTCCTAACTGGTCTCACTAAGTCCTCCAGAATCTCTATCCTTGGAGGATACCATTCCTTCAGATATTCTGCTATGGCCTTGCTCCCTTCACCTCCCTCTTCCTCAATCCACAACTTCCCTCACCAATTCTTCAGTTTGCCAAGTATCTCTTGAATATCAGTTATCAATAGTTTCTCCATTCCAATGATCTCATCCTACTCCTGCTTCACTCTCACCACTCTCAGCAGTCTAGAAAGATACTTGTTTGGCCTCTCTCTCTCCTCCTGCCCCTGCCATCTAAGTCTTACCACCATTTCATGAATACAAGCCTCTTTCTCCATTTGTAGCACTACTTTGAGTTCCTCAATCTTCATCTTTAATCTCACTACTCTCCAATCCTCCTCCTCCTCTCCCACTAGTCCCTTCAAGTCTGCCCACTTTAACAGCAATTACTCTATATACCAAGAGGCTCACAGTCCCTTCTTCTACTGGAGGCTACCCTTCTGCCTCCCAATCTCTCCCCAGTACATCTTTGCTGCATTCTTCAGTTTTATCTACCATGCCCCCACCAGGGCCCCCTCATTCCACTACCTAGCAATACTAGTCCCAACTTCCCCCTCTCATCCCTTCCATAATGCCCCATCTTCCAATAGAGCACAATTGAGCTACCAATGTCCAGGCCTATCCCCACTTCCCCCAAAGTTCCCCTGCCCAAGCATATCCCAATGATCTGACCAGAGGCACTAGATTACTCAAAGATCCTCCTCCCCGCAATTCACCAAGAGAACTCAATCAATCCTTGTCTCCAGTCTATCAACCCAATGTGTGAAAACCTTAGCCACTCTCTACTTGACCCTCACAGTATCACCCAGAGCACTCAATCTCTCAATATCCTTCTATCTATCCAGTCCCCCACTATGACTATCTACTTCTGCCCCCTCATTAGAATGATCCAATGAGGTATCCTGCATCTTATTGAAGTCTCCACTCAGAATATCCACCCCAGTCTCCATTAGCACTCCATCCTCCAACAGCTCTTCTAGCCACTCCACTCTTTTTCCTCAGACTGCTGGACAGTAGCAAGAATCAACCACTACTGATTGCCACTCTGGCCTCCTTCACATCCCCCATAGTAGGCACTCTCCCCACCTCCCAATGTCTGTCAGCTCTCCTCTTCTCTTGTAAATCAGAATCCAGACCTTTTCATGCCATTTTGCCACTCCTCTCCAGTCTCTAGTCCAATTCAGCTTATCTACATCATCCTCACACCTCACATTTAACAGTAAAAAGAGATTATCCTCCAATCTCCATAGCCATTCAAAACTGTTTTAATTTTGTCCTGCACCCTATAGCCCATTGACATCCAGTACTAAAATGTTATTTGTACTATTTATAGGAAATATAGATTGAAAGTAATGCATCTTTCTCAGCTCAATCAGATTTCCAGTTCAATGTCAATCCTTGATAGGTCAAGAGACATTCAGCTTCCACCTCATTGTTCTTAGTCTTCTTCTTCTTTTCTGCCAGGACCTCTTGATCAGCCTTATCATTCTTCTCTTCTACTTCCTCCCTGTAGTCCTTACAGACTGATCTCTACAGCTCAGCCCCATCCTTTGCCACTCAGTACTCCTCAACAGTCTGCCCCACTGTCTCTCTCAACTCAGCTTCTCTCCTCACATCCACCTCATACCCTTCCTCCTTAAGTATGATTGCCAGTATTTCAGACAGTAGCTTGTCTACTATGCTCTCCTCAGTCAGAATTTTCTGCCACTCCTTCTCCACAAGAATATGGAAATCCAACTCAGCAAGTTCATCCACTGCCATATCATTGAATGTATTCAGCTTCCACTCTACCCCCCTGATATAACCAATATCTGGGGTCATGGGCCTCATCACTTCTTCACATCCACTTACTCTCTCAGCATCTCTCACTATAATGTCAATTGACAACTCCTCATCCACTCCAACTATCACAATATCTTGCTCAGCATCCAGGACTCCAAACCTGACACTCTGGGCCCCCCTTATCACACATGCTCTCCCTCAGTAGCCCACCAACCAAGGCCTCTTCCTTCTTAGCCTAGTCTTCCTTCTTCTCATCCAAATTGATGAAAAATACAGGCTCATCCTCCCCAATGATCTTCTTGCTCCAGGGGGCATACTGCAAGGTCTCTAGGCCCTCCATATACCTGCAGTGGTATCATCCCCACACCCAGCTTCTTCTTATAGCTCTTCAGTAGTTCCTTTTGCATATACCTCCCCTGCTCTCTCTCCCATGCCTTCTTATCCATCTGCACTTTCCTTCCATTTATCTCCTCTACTATAGTTGCATCCTTAAAGGCCTCCCAAGCATTTGTCCTTTTTTCATTAGCTCCTTCTAACTCCCATAGTACCATCAACAGATCCTTTTCTATCTCCTCTATCTTCTTCACCCTTGATATCTTATACTCAAATAGTACCCACTTCAACACTTTCAGCCAATCTCTTGTCTTCCAGGTCATTTTCTTCCCAGCCACTGACAGCCTTACCTCTATATCACTCATTCTGAATGTTATCTCCTCTTTCATCTGAAATTTAATATCAACTATATCCCCATACTCTCACATCATTGACCCAATTTGTCCTCTCATCTCAATACTATAGAGACCTTCTTGACTACTAAGTGTACTACTCTGAGGTCTCAGCACAAACTTTTTGACATTGGCACCATGATCTCACCTACTCTAACTCTCTTCAACAGTGTATCCACCAGATGTTTCTCCTCCATAAATCTCACTTCTACTCCTTCCAGCCCCTTCAGGAACTTTACTGATACCATATCACTCAACTGCTTCCTCAGCAACCCTAAGACCATTCTTGCCATCACTGCTAGCCCCTGGAAGCTCATTATAACTAAGAATTCAGAGATCAACTTCTTGAATAATGGGGTCACCACTAGGCCTGTTATACTATAAGACAGATCACTCCTATATATTATTCCAAATTCTCCCTGACTTCTCTTAATGTTATCAGCAGTCACATTTGGATTTTTTTCAAGATTAGCTATTATGCTACCATCAGCAGTTCCAGCCCCTATGCCAGTCATGCCTCCTTCAGTTCCCTCCTTTTCTCCCCCAGACAGCACCTCTCTAGTATCACCAGACTTCCTCTTCTTCTTCCTCACTGTCTTCCACCCTTCACCACCCTCTCCTCTCCCACTGTTCTTAACTACCACTGCCCAGTACTTCTCATCTTCTTGCTCAACCCCTGCTCCCCCCCTCTGTCTCTCTTCCTTTCAACAGTCCAAAGAAACTTGGTCCCATATCAATCCCTCATTGCTATACTACCAGTTGAATCCTGGACCACCTCCCACACCAGTATCCCCCCCAGAATCTTGCTTTGTTGGCATTGCCTTAAAAGCTTTCTCTAATAAATAATGAAAAAGTATGTCAAAAAGTGTGTAGAAATTGGTATAATGTGAATGTTATTAGAGAGAGTCATCCACCTTTTCCTCTATATTTAATAGAAATATTATATATAGTGTGGTGTGCGTTTTGTATAACTATATGCTTCAAGCATGGCTCAATATGCCACTTGATGAAGCACGGTCTGTATATTGATATGGGTTCACAGTGGATATGGGTGATGGTCACGTGATCGGCTCGTTCGAGTTGTCAGTTGAAGTCGGTGGTTGATGACGTTGGCTCAATTATTCAGTGGATGACAAACGATGGCTCGTGGCTCAGTTGTTTAGTGGATAATAGATGGACTTTCCTAGCGATGATTACTTGCTGGCTGAGGCGAAGATTACTTGGGTATGTAGGCTCTGAAATATACGGGTCGATTATCGTGTGTGGGAGGAACTGTAGCTCGAATATGTGGAGGATTCATGACGGTCAGTGAATTCAGCGGTTCGTGGCGCAGTGGGTAAAGTAAACGGAGGTCGATGGCTCGCTCGTCCATCTGACTTGTTAACTTGAGTGAATGGCGATGGGTCGGAATGGAATGGCGACTGTGCTGGAATGGCGGTAGTTCTGGCTTTCCTGACGGTCTTGTATCCTTATATAATGAGTAACCTTAGGTTCTTTGGGTCTTGTTCTTGAATCTCGGGAATGGGCGGGTCTCGCAACTTGAATGCGCAGTCCGAATGGCAGTCCGAATGCGGGATCTCAGTGACGGTTTCTTGGCAGCGGTCTTGAACGGTTTTCCTGGCTTGTCTTTCGTATCGTAACGGCGGCAAAAGTAACTTGACTGACTTAAATCTCAGGCGCAGTTTCCTTAACTTGGCGGCAGCGGTCAGTGCGGTCTTTCGGTATGTGGCAAGAGTAATTCTTTAACTCAAACTTCCGAGCGATCGTTGCTCCAGATTGTTATCTTGTTCTCTGAATTAGCTAGTCTCTTGGAGGCAGGTGTTTCTTTTTAAACTCGAACTGACTGAGGTTTATTCACTCTAAGAATACAGGTTATTTATACAAGTTTCTGCTAGCTATGGACATGGCTAAGGTATACTATGTTGTGGTGAACAGTTTGCTATGTTATTGGCTTGCCGGCGGCGAAGGGAGTTTGCTGGATAAGGATACGGATGTAACGGTTGAATGCAGATGCGCTATTGGCTTGCCGGTGGCGACGAGCTTACTGTTCTTACATTATCAGTGGCGATGGGTTACTTGCTGTGTGATTGGCTTGCCGGCGGCGAAGACTTCAGTGGTTAAACTATTGGCTTGCCAGTAGCGATGGTTGATTACACTGAAGTACAGATGTGGTAATGCTGAACACAGATGCGCCATTGGCTTGCCAGTGGCGAGGGCTTCGGCAATTTATGTCATGAGGGTTAGGGTCTTGTGCTGCTGACAAGAAATGTTTGGGGGCGGCTATCTGTCATGGGGGGTTAAACTATAACACACTTGTGTGGGGAGGGTATTTGTAAGCGCAGATCTGTAGTTTAAAGGGTATAGTGCCCTTCGCCAGTGGCAAACAAATCATCTTGCTGGATTGTGACTTCGTCATTCTGCTCTTCGAAAGGGGGAAGTGCTGGCCAAGAGGTGAGGGAATAGAATAGTGGCCAATCGTCTTCAACAAAATTCTCCAACCCTTGAACAGCTTGGATGCGGACAGAGGATTGGTAAACTCTTTGCTGCTCTTCTTCTTCCTCAGAGGACTCATCGGTTTCTGTGTCAGATGGGGCTGCTTTGAGAGTGGGGTCTTGGGGTTCTTCAACTTCCTCCTCTTCAAAGGTGGGGACTTCTTGAGCCTCTTCTTGATTCGGCTCCCAAATGATGTGGTGCAAATTGAGGTTAACAGGGTGGTGGGTAGCAGGGGTCGCTCCAACAGGTACTTCCATAGTAATGGGCGGTCCTTCGAATATATCCATGAGGCTCATGAGGTGGCCTTGGTGGTTGTCTCGGAGGGGGGTAGTATGGAAACCTGGTGAGGTGGGTTCGGTTTGTTGGCTTCCCACTGCGACACGGTTGCTTCCAATGTAATCAGCTACTTCGGATTCCACCCAGTTGACTTCTTTGGTGGTGAGGCGGACAATATTCCTAGCAGTTACTCCTTGTAAGTGCGTGATGGCCCAGGGAATATGGCGGAAGATTTGGTGGATGCGGAGGGCTCTCTTGATAAGCCGGCCGGTAGTTAACAATTCAGCGGCAAGGTCTTCTCGGTCCTTCTCTTGGGTCTCATTGCGGAGGCAGTGGCCAATCTCATAGTCATGCCAGAGAGTCATCCTGTCAGTTGTATCCTTGAGCTGCTGAGTCATGATGTACCAGTAGTTGATAAAGTGTCCAAGGTCTTCGGTATAGAAGTTCAGATGGTCTGTAGTATCCGGGCGCCAGATGGCCTGCTTGATGGTATCGAGGACAATGGTCTTGAGACTTGGCAAAGGGGTAGAGCGGCAAGAGGTCTGGTTGGAATGGCGGGTAGGAGGCATTGTGTGTAGAGTACTTGTTCTTTGGTAGCGGCTCTTGAGGCTGAGGCTGGGTCCTTTAAATAACGTGGTCTTCATTTCGGCTAGGATCATCTTGTCTCTTTTGGTGGGATCACTTGACAGTTTTGGCTGGCCATGGGTTGTCACGCCATAATGTCATCTGATCCTAGCAGTCACAGAGTACTCCGAATTCGGACATGGTCGATTGTAGACGTCCCATCTGCCCCTTGCAAAATTAGAGCCGTCCTCGGCAGTGGGTTGTACAGAGATTGCGGTATCTTGATTTCTCCAAAGAACAGGTTGTCGGCACATTGGCGGGGACTGGCCATCCTTGTATAGGGCAGAGGGCCTGTTACTGGACTAACCATCTGGGAGGGGTTCGAACCCAGCTAGTGGCTTCATTTCGGTGTTCTTCGGTCCACTAAATGTCCTACTGGTTCCGGGGTCCCAAAGTAAACTTCCGATGCTTAAGGCACTGGTTATTACCGTATGTCATCGACAATTCAAGGAAGTCAATACAGGGATTGGTCAATGTGTTTTGTTTCCCTCGGATAGTAGAGCCTGATGTGGTTGCGATGTATCTTGGTCTTGAGCAAAACTCCATCCATGGTCTTGAGTTGGTAGGTGTGATTCGTGAAGACTTGGTGAATGAGATATGGTCCTTTCCATTTCGGCTCGAGCTTGGCACTCCAGTTTCCTTCTATGATGGTACGGTATACCAGAACTTGCTGTCCGATAAGCAGGGGGTCCAAATCGGCTTTTAAGTTGTAGTACTTCTTTTGTCGTTCTTGTGCTTTGGTGATAAATCCTCGTGCTTGTTAGCATACTTCATGTAACTGGGTGATCTCTTCTGTGACTCGTCTCGTCAAATTGGGCTGGACTGGTTCAGCGGGATCTTGTACTTCTCGGCCATACACTAGATAGAAAGGAGTCTGTTGAGTAGCAGCTGCCTTGGAGGTGCAGATGCTGAATAAAATGGCTGGCAGATAGATGTCCCAGTTCAGTTGATCTCCAGTCCTGCTGAGATCTCGTTTGATGGTCTGGTTCATGCGTTCCGTGAGTCCATTTGCCTGGGAGTGGTAAGCTGTTGTTGGTCATAGCTTGATCTTGAAGCTGCTTGCAAAGGTCTTCATGGCTTTGTTGACAAACTCGCGGCCTTGGTCTGTGATAATTTCTTTGGGAACACCATGGCAGCTGAAGACTTCATCATACAGGATTCCAATGATTGTCTGGGCGTCAGCGGTTTCGATGGCAAAGGCTTCTGGCCATTTCATCAGATGGTCTTCGATGGTGAGAATGTAACGTTTTCCTCGGCTGGTTACTGGCAGGGGTCTGATAATGTCTATTCCTAGTCTTTGAAAGGCTCCGGCTGGTGCTACAATTGGTATTAATGGTGCTCGATCAGTGGGTTTCTGTCGGTATCTCTGGCAGGTATCACATTGTTGGATGTGTGCTGAAATTTGTTTCCTCATCTTGGGCCACCAGTATCGCTTCTTGATTCTTGCAATAGTGGCACCAATTCCTCGATGTGCATTCTGGTCGTGATTTGTTGTCAGGATTTTTGGTACTTCGTCTTCTCTTGGGACTCGGGTGTATCAATCTCCTTCTACTCTCCAAAGTTCGCCGTCGCCTTCTTGAAATTTCTTGAGGTTCCTTTGGATGAACAGCTTGTGGGCAGGCTGTATTCCTTTCTTGAAGCTCCTATGGTGCAGTCTCCAGATGAGGGCAAGGCATAGATCTTGGTTCATTTGGGTGAGTGGGAAGTAGCCTTCTCTTGTGGGGGCTCCTTCCCTTCTTGTTGAGTTCAGGGGATTCTTGACAGGGTATCGACATTGGAATTCTTGGTGCCTTTCTTTTAGACGATGGTGAACTGGTATTCTTGTAAGGACATGATCCATCTTGCAAAGATTCCTGAGGGCTCTGGTTTCTTGAACAACCATTGTAGGGCTTGATGGTCTGTAATGAGGGCAAATCTCTTTCCCAAGAGATAGTGGCGGAAGTGGTCTACTGCCCATACTACTGCTAGGCATTCCAACTTGGTGGCTCCGTAGTTTGCCTGTGATTCGTTTGTGGCCTTGCTAGCATATTCGATAACATGCTCTCTCTTGTGGTCATCTTGCTGTGACAGGATTGATCCAAGTCCTAGGGTGGAGGCATCGGTTGCCAGGATGAAGGGTTTGTTGAAATCTGGTCGCACCAGAACTGGGGCTTTGGTAAGGGCCTTCTTGAGTAGATCAAAAGACTTTTGCTGGTCTTCCTTCCAGTAGAATGGCTGGTCCTTCTTGGAGATGTTTCTAAGAGGTACTGCCTTGTCTGGAATCTTGGGATAAATCGCTGATAGTAGGATGCTAACATGAGGAAGGATAGGGTCTCCTTGGGTGAGGTGGGGGTCGGGTAGTTCTTGACTTTCTCCACCTTGCGGGGGTCAGCATGCGTGCCTTGAGCTGAGACAACATATCCCAAATATTCAACTTAGTGTTTTCCAAAGAAGCACTTCTTGGCATTGAGTCTGAGTCCTGAGTTTCGGATGGTATTGAATACTTCACGGAGGTCTTGCAAATACTGCTTGAATGTCTCGGAGTAGATAATTACATCATCTATGTAGACTAGCACATTTCTCCTGATGAGGTCCCAGTAGACATGGTTCATCATTCGTTGGAATGAGGCTGGGGCATTGCAGAGTCCAAATGGCATTCGAAGGTATTCATACTGTCCTCGTCTGATGATGAAGGCCGTTTTGCAGATATCTTCCTGGGCAATGGGGATTACTTGGAATCCTTGGAACTGGTCGGTGGTAGTCATGTACTTGGCCTTTCCGAGAGCATTGAGGAGGTCATCAATTCTTGGCAGTGGGTAGGCATCTTCTGTGGTGACTTTGTTGAGTTTTCTGAAGTCCACAACTAGTCTCCATTCTCCTTTCTTTGGCACGATAATTGCTGGTGAAGCCCAGGGACTTGATGAGGGTCTGATAACTCCGTTTCATAGCATTTCATCTATGTGTTGTTGTTCGAATTCGATCAAGTGGTGTGGTGTTCGGTAAGGGTGTTGTCAGATTGGTTTCGCGTCTCCAGTATGTATAGAGTGCTCTCCGTATTGGTATGGTGGGAAGTTATTGTATGTGGTGGTAAATATATCCTTGTACTCTTCTATCAACTCCTGTATTTGCTGTTGCTGGTCCTTGGTTAGAGTTGCCTTGATGTTGACGGCTTTGATTGCTGAGCTTGCTGAGTCTTCCTCCCTGGTACCGTCAGTCTCACCGGAGAGGGCTTGCCGTTTTCCAAAAACTCGTAGACTTCTTCTTCGTAGGTGTCTATCAGTGGTTCGAAATATCCCAGTATTGTTCCTTTAGGGATGGTGATTACCTCGAAGCCCATGTTTCTGATAGGGATGTGGATTGGTGACATCTGGTCATGAATTCGTTCCTTGGCCATGAGCAGGTGATACTTCTCTCGAAGCTCCATCGATGGTTTGAAAATCAGGTTGTTGGCTTCTACTGGGAGATGCACGTCAAGGCCTCATTGCTGATATGGCTGCAGGATGATTTCCTCTCTTGCTCGGATGGGGCAGCAGATGTGGGGCCTCATTTGCCTGAACTGGGCAACTCTTGCTACATGGACCTCGATAGGTGGTGCCTGCAGGTCTCTGTTGGTGCTTCTGAATCCTCCTTGTCCTCTCTTAGTACTGTCCAGCTGCTTTACCTCTTGAATGGTAGGCTGTGAGGTCTTGAGGAAAAGAATCTGACAGATGGCCTTCAGGGGGTTGAAGCATCAGTGGTTCCTTCTGTGATTGTGAATGATGACCTTCAAAGAGCCTCGGTAGTCTTGGTCAATAACTCCTCCTTCGACAGTGATTCCCTTGGCTGCCAATGATGATCTTGATGCTAGTTGTCCATAGAGTCCTGGTGGAATAGCAAGTGCAATTTGAAGATCAAAGGTCTTGGTGCTTCTAGGTTGGATTGTTGTTTGATATGGAAGACAGAGGTCATATCTGACTGATCCTTCAGTTTGTGCAAGGGGAGGTTGTGCCCATAGTGAGAGTAGCTTGACTTGAACAACTGGGTGGGTCTTGAGGAAAGGTTCTCCAGCAGCTGCGATCGCGGGTGAGAACTCTATTCGTTCTGGCTTGAAGAATGGCCAATGTACTCCTGTCTTTGGGTTCCTTGTATAGTTGAATCCAGTCCTTCCAAGTGGGTCCAGAGCTTCCATGAGGGTGAAGGCAAGATTGACTCCCTCTTTTCCTTGGTGTGGGTGGCAGTACCAATGGATGATAGTGAGAACTTCCAGAGGTAGGTCCCAAATAGTGGTCTTGCTTTTGGCTTCACAGTCTCCTTTGTGGTCGATCTTCTTGCACTTCCGGCAGGCCCAATGAATTCGAGGTTCTTGTAAGGTGGGATCCTTTCTCTTGACTCGACTTCTGTGGACATCTTCGCTGAGGTGAACACTTCGATGTTCGCACCAATAGCAAGTAAAGGTCTTCCCACAATCACAGTGCCCCTTCTTGACAAAGCCTTCATTCCGTTCCTTGACTTCCTTGCTAGTGGGGTACATCTTCTGATACTTATCATAGGTCAGCAGGGTGACTTGGAGGGCACAGGTGATAGTATAGGAGCTATTGCTGTCCCTTTCAATGGTGAGAGTCTCCACAGGTTGGCAGGAGAGAACCTTTTGCTGTTCTTGGTAAGTCTTCTTGAAAGTCTTCGGGGGTGGAGGCTGAACTCGGCTGTGGACTGGTGCTCGTTTCATTTCATCTTTATCGATAATTGTCGGCATCAGAATCTTCTTGAGATCTAGGACTTGGCAGGCATTGCAGTTGTCCCTTGGTGAATAGAAGCATTTGAAATGCTCGCACATGCCTAGGTGGAAGGCTCGTGAAATTCGGTTTTCTATCAGCGGGGGTGGTGGTTGCATGGATGGTCCTGCGAAATCAAGTACTGCTCTTTCATTGTTGGCTCTGTCGATGCTTTCAGCTAGACCTTCGATGTCAATGACTCCAACAAAGGGTTCTTCAGGCTCGCTATCTTGATCTCTAGGGGCATCGAAATCACTTCCCATTTCTTGCAGGAAATTTGCTTCACTCTCATCTTCATCCTCGGTAGTGGTAGGTGTGTCGCCATGTCCATGCCATTCTGTCTCGGGGGCTGAACTTGCTTTTCTTGATGATGCTCTCGACTCAATGGGTACCTTGTGCTTTTGTCCATAAATAGTGAAGACTAGGAGCTGTTTTCTGTGTCCACGTTGGCTCCAACTCAGTGCATCCAATCTGTTCCCAAGATCAGGTCATAGGAGGTCGCGGGAGTCACAATGGCTTGAGGTACATTGAGGCAGGCTTTCCCAACTTGAATGGGGATGTCTCATACAAGTCCAAGGGGGGTGGATGCTGATCCATCTGCCATGATGACTCTTGCTTTGGTTCCCTCATCAATTCCCCAACCGATTCTCTCCAACATCCTTTGAGTGATGATACAGACTGCTGCTCCAGTATTGATGAGGATTCGGGCATTTTCTCCATGCACTTTTCCACTCGCAAGTCTGGTAGATTGATGATCATGTCGTCGGCTTTCATGCACTGCATGAATAGTGCTGGGTTCTTGCGTATGTGGTCCTTAGACAGGAAGTCTCTTAGTATCTTCTTTGGCTTCCTTCAGGAATTTTCGCCTAACTTCGGGGGCATTCTTGAGGACTTGCTCAATGGTAAGGCCTGCATTCTGTTGACGAATCTGGTCCCAAAGTGAGGCTGCTGCATGAGGTTTGCTGCTCCTTCAATGTTTGGTTCCTTGTGGGTGAGGTCTCTCATTCCTGATAGTCATCTCGTCTGCTGAGGACTCCACACTCATGTGCTCATCTTCTTCGAGGTCAGGCAGAGAAGTAGTCCTTGATGCTCTTGATGGTCCAGCTTCAGGCTCAGAGGTATCTCTTCTGACTCGCTTGTCATTTTCCAGTGGAGTGTCTGAGGAGGAATGGCCATGCCTTGGGTGCTTGCCAGTAGATACTATCACTGGCAGCGGTGGGGGTGGGATCCTTGGTGGTCTTTCTCGTCCTCTGGTCTGTGCGGGGGCGGCATCCCAAGTCACTTTGGATGGGAAGGCTTCGTAGTACGGATAGGTATCATCTTGTCTGTAGAGCCAGGCTGCTTCTTCTTTCATTTCTCGTACCTCTTCATCCATCTGAATGAGGTTGACATTTCTGTCATTGGACTGAGTAGCTTGCTTCCTTGGGCAGTGCCTCTGGATGTGGCCTTGATTTCCGCAGTAGAAGCATGGGGACTGGTTGTAGCTGAACCTATAGTTGTGGCTGGTGGTGCCTGAGAAGAGCTTTTGTTGTCTTGTTGTCGGTAGTCTGACTGGTTGTCATGACAGTAATCTTGCTGCCTTCCTCCTTGGTTCTTCAGCTGTGCTACTGCAATGGCTAGGTCCTTCATTTGTTTCGTGAGCATGGTCATTGGGTCTTCTTGTGCTCTTGGCGGCTGCTGCTGTTGCAGTTGACTGAATTGGACTAGGGTCGAGGGTGGGGATCTGCTCTCAAGATTGGCTAGCCGGGCCCTGAGGAATGCATTCTCTTTCTCTGCTGTGGTAGATCCTCGAGATCTTGGAGGTTCGGCTCTAGCTGGCTCTCGGTGGTCTTGCTGGGCTGGTCTGTAGTCTGCTTCCCAACATCCTTGTGCTCCAGCAACTTGCTGCTCAATACTCCGATAACCCATCCTAAT
>RQIL01043780.1:0-14873 GCA_003951145.1 Jimgerdemannia lactiflua | reverse complement strand
AGAGGGATTTTCAAATCACTTAGTATTGTCAAATGCCTCACAACATTTATTGAGTGGTACTTCTATATTTCATCACTAGTCCAGACTGAAAAAACACTTGCAGATCAAGATATGCTATTATCTCAATTCAACAAACTAAAAAAACAGTTTGCAGAGATCTCACTAAGTTCACTGAACTTTGAAAAACTCTACTCTCTGCAGCATATTTCTGAGTCAACTCGAACATTTGGTATACTAAATAATGCTAATACAGAGATAACTGAACATCAACATTGCATGGAAGTTAAGATACCATATTGATGAACAAACAAATGTGATCCTCTTCTCCAAGTTGTCAAGTTTGTAGAGCACTGAACAGTACTTAAGGACAAGCTTGATCATGTTACAACCAGCAAGTTCGTGGATACCTCAAGCTCACCAATAACTGAGAAATACTGGCACCTGAGTGATAGCATCCCTGAAGGTGCTCTCTATATCAATGAAGTTTCAAAATTATTTGGGCTACATGACCTCGAACTTGCCACTCAGATGTTTTTCCATGACCTCCAGTTTGCATCTGGAAATGGATATTGTCATTGAGTAAATAGGAAGAATCTTCCCAAACTTTCAAATCCAACAGTAAGTTATTTATGCTAAACCAGCCTGTAAACTTTTTTTGTAAAATTTCTAATATCTCTCCTTGATCTCTATAGATTAATGTCTTTACCACTTTATCAATTGGAGTTCATGACCCATTTGCAGACACAAAATTAGGTTCAGCTATATTTTGCCAACTTGTTCACTGCAAGTGACAGTTCCACAGGAGTCCACGATATGACTGGGTAATATTGTATGATCTCGCAGACAAGTAGTTTGAGATAAAACAAAGGTATAGACAAATATCTTTTTGCCCAAGTTCGCCTTCTCTTCGAAATCAAGCAAGATTGCCAAGTCTATCAACTTGCATACTTGGAGTGGTACAACATAGTAGATATCGAGGATCCTGGTACTAAGAACATGGTCTCTTGTGATTGTGAGACAGGAATTGCTGTTGCTATGCAGACTAGGCAGTTCAATGTTATATCTGTGAATGCAATTGTTCATACAGTACATATGCAACCCTTGTTTGAGGAATGTGATTCAGCAAGAAAGAACTTAGTGGGTGGATTGAATATATATTCTTTTTATTCATATTTAGTAAATAAGTACGCAGATCGCATATTATGGAAGAAACTTTTTTAAATATATATTTTATTTGTAAACACATATTGGACTAAATAGCCAAGTATATGGACTGAAAATACAATCATACGAACTTGTGATTGTAACCAGTTTTCATTTGAGAAGTGTGCGGTGGCGTTAGGAGTGTGCATTCAATAATGAATTGTGTATGTCTATGGATTATTAAAACAAAATCTTTATTGACATAAATTACATAGTATTTGTGGTATTCATTGTTCATAGTGTTCATAATATAGTAGTGTTCATAATATAGTAGTGTTCATAATATAGTTCGCGGATTCATTACAGACACATTTCGCATAGTAAATATATCTTATCTTTTTGTATTCGAGTTAAATCCCATTTACTTACTTCTTATAGATGGTGGATCTGGTTCGGCATTAGGTGAGAAGTTATGTTATAAATCTGGCATACTTCTTTAACTGCATTGTTTCACTTTTGGTCTTCTTCCTTTCAGTAAGTGCTTTTTTGACCAGTCGGGTGATTACTATTTCTTGTCCTTTCTTGGTCTTGTTGTGCTGAATTTATTTGTCATATTGCAATTTTTTACTAAATAGATGATTCTCCACAATAGCATCCTTGGAGGTAGTATTGGTGGCACATTTATACAATTCAGAGTATGTTCTGGTTGAGTTCATTGACTCTGAGTTTTGTCCAGGAACTGTATCTTGAGCTCATCTAAGGGTGGTACCAATTTGTTGAAGTGTTTTGTTGACTTTGTTAGTCCGTTTGGCTTTCTTTAGAAGTCGCTGTTGCTTTTGGTACTTGGCATTTTGTTTGGTGTTAACAGCAGCTTTTCATTTCATCAAGATTCATTCTCTATCATTGGAGGACTCTTCATTGCTGGCTGGAGGTGGTGATGGCATTGTTTCTGTTTTGCTTATACAAAACAATCCTTCATTAGCTGTAATTCGTATTTCTTTCCATCTTACCTATACAGCAATAAATACCTGGATTTTATTGATGGTGTTAAGAATGTCATTTGGGAAATCAGAACGGTTGAGTCACAGATCCATTCTGACAATAAATACTATTTGTTTATCATTTTTCTTATCCAAGTAGCCATGCTTGCCAGTCCTGAACTAAGCCTCAAATTTCTGCATATTTCATGAACTAAATTGCTAAGAATATGGACAGAAAGCACAATATATAAACTAACAGATTTGTTTTCTTGAAGACACAGCCATACAAACTAAATAGTAAGTATACAGACAAAATTGTATAGTAATAAGAACTAAATAGCTGTGAACTCGAACTATATTAAATAATACGAACCCAAACAGCTATGAATATGAACTAGTAAATACAAACTGAAGTTTTTTTTCCTGATGTAGCTCCTGATTTTAGTTGGGTACTGCCAGAAAAGGAAGGCCCCACTCTTTAAGCCTGCAGGTCTTGATCATATTACTATATTAGCTCTCGGTTTTAGTTGGGTATAACTCTACTCTCTATTAATCAATCAAAAGATTCTACTAAATTAGTACTCACTATACTCTAATAGCTATCACCAGTCTGATATCTAACTGGTTCACTATTATTACTCTTCATTCTATCTGTAACAGCTATCTCCTCTCCCACCTGATACTACTCAGAAAGCAGTTATCTATATCAGAACTGTACTTACCAGAAAGCTCACTAAGACTCAGAGAGCTCTACTATAGGTACTAAAAACCTATAAGTAACCTATACTGATACTTGATACTCATAATTTGCCAACTCCCTATGTAGCTTATGATATACTGAGATGACTCCTTGTTGATAATAGCAAAGGAAAAAAAGTACTATACTAAGATAGATATACCCCAGATATAGCCAGAGATACCAGAACTATGAAAAAGTAGAGAAAATATCAATTCAATACTGAAAGAGAGACAACTCATTACCATTGTCTTCCTTCTACTATCTTACAATAAGTACAGTAAACTGCACTAAGATAGAGAGATTGTAAGTGAGAAAAAAGGAGACTTAGCTAGTTGTCTACCAGATCTTATGACCAGTATGATAGTAGAGAAAGGAATATTTGAAGAATATCTAGACTTATTTCACTTTTACTTTATTGGACTTTGGATATGATATAGTCCAGAATATCAATGATAATTGTAGGCCATTCTTTGAGAACTCTATCAAATAGAAGGTCTTGGGTGAAATTCTTAAATATTTCTTTAAGTCTTATCTAGTTAGTAAATATACTAAGTACTTTAATTTGAAGAATTCCATACTCTGTATTAGCTATATATTTAAAGTAGTATTCAACTATCTTTATCATTGAAATAAAAGACAAAGACTTTATCAAAGCTGATACTGAATATTGAGCAAAATGAGAAGCTAAAGAAGCTCAAAAGTAAACTAAGATTGCTTGGTATAATCATAAATAAGAAGACAAAATCATGACAAAGCTGGCACTATTTATAGTTTGCTTTTTGTGGTAAACTTCTGTTATATTCTTCTTATTATTGGAAAGTTATGAGTAAAGTGATAGTAAAAATAAAATCTTTAAGCATAATAAATGAGTAACATTAAATATTCACTTTGTTTTATTTTATTACAGTATACTCTATGTGATCAATCTGAATCTATCTGAATGAATTTGAATCTAATCCATCATATAATGGATTCAAATTAATTTAAATTAGTCATATGATTAATCTGAATCCATCTAGATAGTGTGATATATACAATTGACAATGTAGAGTATAAGTGACTGCTAAGATCAGACAACATATAGTGTGAACAACCTAATACATCAAGTGACCATCCCAAAAGGAGCAAGGATAATCTGAGCTGAAATGAAAGGATATATTACTTAAAGGAGTTCTAGCTCCAGCCTCAGAATCAGCACCAAAGAATAAAGAACCTCTCTACAATACCTCCTACTTGCTGCTTCAACCAGATCTCCTACTACTCTACTTCTTTATTTAGCCAAAAGACTCTGGTCTTTAAAGCTATCAAGAAGGCTATTTGGTATCTCAATACCTCTGAACATCTAAACTTCTACACCAAAGATCTTGGGCACTTCATTAATTATTGGTACATAATGACTCAATAGTTCAAAGATACTGCCAAACAGATAACTCTCTGGTATGACTATGAAATCAGATACCACCTTCACAATGAAACTCAAGAAAATAACCAGGAAGACCTTGTTACTGAATTATTAACCACTAGCTAGCTGATCAAGAGAGTCCTCTACATTCATTAGATATTCCACTACATCCTCTGGGCTATAGCACATTTGTAAGGAGTAACCATTGGAAGCCTCACCCACTTGACAGTTGAAGAAGCCAACTAGGTAGAAGCTGAAGTAGCTAACTATATTGGTAGCAACTGCATTGCTGTAGAAAGCCAACAAACTGAACCCACTTTACCAGGTTTCCACACTACTCTCCTCTAAGACAACCATCAAGGTCATCTTATGAGCCTCATGGAGATATTCAAAGGACTGCTCATTACTGTTGAAGCACCCACTGGAGCCACCCCAACTACTTATTATTCTGTCAGTCTTACTTTGTACCATATCATTTAGGAACCAAATCAAGAAGAAGCTCAAGAAGTCTCTGTCTTTGAAGAGGAAGTCCAAGAACTTCAAGACCCCACTTCTGAAATAGCTCCCTCTGATACTAAAACTGATAAGTCCTCAGAAGAAAAAGAAGAGCAATAGAGAGTTTATCAGTCCTCTGTCTGCATTCAAGCTGTCCAAGAATTGGAGAATATTGTTGAAGATGATTGGCTACCATTTTACCCCCTCACCACTTGGCCAGAACTCCTCCTTTTTGAAGAACAGAATGATGAAGCCACACCCCAGCAAGATGATTTGTTTGCTACTGATGAGGAGTACTATATCATTTAAAGCTGATAAATGTTCTTATACCAAATTCAGCCAGTCAACATTTTTGTCAGCAACCCTAACCTCTATGTCAGCAGTGTAAACATCTGTCGCATTATGTGAGTCAATAGCATATCTGTATTCAGTAGTAAACATCCATCACATTGTGTGAGCCAATGGCGCACCCATGTTCAGTATGTGAACACATGCTGTATCCATATCCAGCACCCATCACACCTGCATTTAGCATTACCACCCTTAACATTCATATTCAGCAGTAAACATTTGTCATAGCCTGTAAGCCAATAGCTTACTTAGCCACATAATGTAGCTGCACTTAGTGCTCCCAACAAATCAAATCAAATCAAATTTGACCCAAACTCAATTCGATTCGATCAAATCAAAGGTCCAATTCGATTCGATTTAAATCGAATCAAAGGCTAATTCGATTCGAGTTCTAATTTGAACCCTATTTTTTTGAAATGTAATAACTGGACGAATACATGTCCAAATTCAATGATTTTTAGCTTGTTAGATTCCTCTTATATAGAGGAATCTAAAAAGCTAAAAATCATTGAATTTGGATGTGTATTCGTCGAGTTATTACATTTCGAAAAATAGCATTTGAATCGGACCCTCAATTCGAACTTAATTTGAATTGAAAAATCTCCAATTTGATTCAATTTGAATGACCCTCAATTCGATTCGATTTGAATTGATTCAATTCATTTGGGAGCACTAGCTACACTATAATTAGCCACAGATAGTAATCAAGTTAGCAACTAGCCAGCGAACTTGTATATAAAATAGCCCTGAAGAATGAGTGAATAAATCTCAGTCAGTTGAAGTTTAAAGTAAAAAGAAGTTTACAGAGAAACCCCTCACTGCCTCCAAGAGACTGGATAATTTAGAGAACAAGATAACAATCTGAAGCATTGAAGCTTGGAAGTTTGAGTTAAAGAATTTTCTCTTGCCACCGAGTTAAGAAAACTACCAGAAAAACTATCAAGAACTGCCATTAGAAATTTGCCACCACAGATCACTACAAACTTCAAAGACTGCTAGGAAAACTACACCTGAGATTCAAGTCAGACTGCTACCAAGATCCCATTGATCTATTAATCATGTATTCAGACCAACTGCCCATTTGGACCAGTCATGTATTCAGACCACATTCCAGATTCAAGACCCATATATTCAAGTAATAAGACCTTGGACCCTGCAAAGTATACTTAGCTTAGGAAAGCCAGAAGGCAGCCACTATCTCATTCCAGAGATCTGTCATCACCAGTTAATAAGTCAGATGAACAAGTAAGTTATTGACCTCTGTTTTCTTTACCTGCTGTACTATGAACTGCCAAGAATTATTGACCGATCAACCAACTATTATGCATGACAATCAATCTATATATTCGAGCCTACAAGACCCAAGTAATTGCCACCAAGAATATCCTTCAAGTATGATTGAGCCATCATCTATCAACTACTGAATAATTGAGCCATACTATGTCATCAAAGCCTATTATTGACCCAAACTCCCACTGTACAAACTACCAACAATATTTTGGATGAACCAATCACATGACTATCCACTCAGAAATCTCTTTTTTATCTCAACACACCTACTATGCACTTCACCAAGTGGCACATTGAGCTGTGCTTGAAGCATATAGTTATATAAAATATACACCACATTTTGAAGGCTCAACTGAGAATAGTTTCTTAAAGACTTAACCTTTTGGCTCAAGAACCTAGCAGTCATCTACATTGGAGACTCCAGGAGAACCTAGCCAGTAACAAGTTCAGAGACTGTCCTCTTCAGCAGAAAAGAAGGCCCACACTATTGCCAGGACAGCAGCCAAGACCTTGCTCAAAAATAGCAGCCAGAAAACCGAATCTGAGGATAAAAGTGACCCAGATTATAGCCTGACCTCAAGGGAGAGAAGATAACTCAGAGGACAACCAGAACCTCTTTAGCTCCAAGACCTAGAAGAAGACCTTTCTGAAGAGTACCAGACCTGAATCTATAGGAAGAACTCTGATCAGAGTGACTATATCACCACAGCTATCAATCAAGCCACTCTCTTAGATCAAGTTTACTTCAAAATATCTGAAGAAGAGGAGGACTACCACTCACACAACTCAGGAGACAAGTTTGATCCACACTACCATACAGACAGTTATCCAGACTTCCAGCAAGGTGAACAGGACCTCACTACTTCACAACAGCAAGGGGTAGATAAGTTCAATATTAGTTATATTAGCCCCCTAGCTCCTTCAATTACCTGAGCCTCTGCACTCTGGTCTCTCACACCCCACTACTATCTACAGAAGATAAGGAATGATGCTTCTCTCAGAGTCTCAGTATTTGATAGTCACTACCAGTTAATTAAGAGATCACCACCTTCAAGAACCTATACTCTGGCCTTAATCAGAAGACCCAGATCTCCTACACCACCAAGACATTGTCCTCTACCAGTACACTCTATATATCAAGCACCTTCACCATCTCCTTCTCAAGGACCTTCAAGGAATACTACTCCTGAACTAGACTCAGACTATGAAGATAGTGAAGATGAGTCAGATATGAGTTATCTCCAGAAGTTTCATAGAGCAGACAGTGAAGATATTGAGGAGTTTATTGAAGAAATCGAGATGCAAGTAGCCACCAAGCAATGGGATGCCCAAAGACAACTCAGAATTATAGAGTCACTCTTGAGAGGCCCAGCTCTACAGAAATACAACCAAGCCAAGCTTGTTGAAGGAGATATTTATAGATAAGAATATGCCAACCATCTTTAGAATGCAGACTATTCCAAAAGGTGCACCATTAACAAGAACTGGCTCCATATACAGTTCAATGGTCTTAAGTATCAATAAGAAGCATAAGAGGCCTTAACCTATATGACTCAAGTACCCAATGAAATCTCAAAGAGTTTCTATCATTGGATTCAAGCTCAAATGATCAAGGCGAACCTGCTGCCTGTAATCCAACTAGCACTAGTGTCTACTATCTTCCTCAATGGCCTATATCTAGAGCTTGAAAGGCAAGTTATCAGAATGGGTTACTGGAGTATCAAGCAGCAAGTTGCTGGAGCACAAGAATGTTGGGAAGCAGATTACAGACTAGCCCAGAAAGAGCACTGAGAGCCAGCTAGAGCTGAACCCCCAAGACCTTGAGGATTCACTACAGTAGAGCAGGAGAACACATTCCTCAGAGCCTGGTTTGTCAATTATGAAAACAGATCCCCATCTTCAACTCCAGCCCAATTCAGTCAACAGCAATAGCAGCAGCCACCAAGAGTTCAAGAGGATCTAATGACCATACTCACCAAACAGATGAAGGACTTAGCCATTGTAGTAGCATAGCTGAAGAACCAAGATAGAAGACAACAAAATTACTGTCACAATAACTGGCCAGATTACTAACAACAAGACAACAGAAGTTCTTCTCAGGCACCACTAGCTGCAACTGTAGGCTCAGCTACAACAGGTCTCCATGCCTATACCTATTTCTACTGTAGAAATCAAGGCCACATCCAAAGGCACTGCTTAAGGAAGCAAGCTACCCAATCTAATAACAGACATATCAATCTCATTCAGATGGATGAAGAGATATGAGAAATGGAAAAAGCAGTCTGGCTCCACAGTCAAGATGATACCTACCTGTACTATGAAGCCTTCCCATCTAAGATAACTTGAGATACTGCCCCAGTACAGACCAGAGGATGAGGAAGACCACCAAGAACCCCACTCCCACTACCAGTGATGGTATCCACAAGCAAGTACCCAAGGTATGGCCATTCCTTCTTGGACACTCTCAGAAAAATGACAAGTGAGTCAGAAGAGATACCCCTGAGCCTGAGGCTGGACCATCAAGAGTACCAAGGACCACTTTCTTGCTTGATCTTGAAGAAGATGAACATATGAGCATAGAGTCCTCAGCAGATGAAATGTCTACCAGGAACAAGAGACCTTGCCCTCAAGGACCCAGACACCAAAGAAGTGGCAAACCTTATGTGGCAGCCTCTCTTTGGGACCAGATCTGTCAACAGAATATAGGCCTCACTATCAAGTAAGTCCTCAAGAATGCTCTAGAAGTCAGGCAAAAATTCCTAAAGGAAGTCAAGGAAGATACCAAGAGACTTTCTGTCTAAGGACTACACATACAAGAGCCCAGCACTATCTACATAGAGCATGAAAGTCAGCAATAAGAATATCAATCCACAAGACTCACAAGTGAAAAAGTACATGGAAAAAATGCCTAAATCCTTATTGATACTGGAGCAGCAGTCTGCATCATCACTCAGAGAATGTTGGAGAGAATTAAATATGGAATTGACAAAGAAACCAAAGCAAGAGTTATCATAGCAGATGGGTCAGTATCTACCCCCTTTGGACTCATATGAGACATCTCCATTCAAGTAAGAAAAGCCTGCCTCAATATACCTCAAGCTGTCATCACCCCTGCAACCTTCTATAATCTGATCTTGGAAACAGATTAGATGCACCAAGTTGGAGCCAATGTGGACATCAGAAGACAACTCCTAGTTTTCACCATTCATAGACAGAAGCACAAGATACCTATTGAGTCAAGAGGATCATCAAAGAAAGCAAGTCAGGCCCCTGAGACAGAATGGCAAGGACATGGTGACACATCCACCACTACTGAGGATGAAGATGAGAGTGATGCAAATTTTCTACAAGAACTAGAAAGTAACTTTGATGCCCCTGGAGATCAAGACAGTGGGCCAGAAGAACCCTTCATTGGAGTTATTGATATTGAAGATCTAGCAGCAAGCATTGACAGGGCCAACAATGAGAGAGCAGTACTCAAGTTCGCAGAACCATCTATGCAACCACTGCTCCCACTGATAGAAAATCGAATTCATGAGCCTTCTGCCTAAGCATGTACAAGCACTTCAACTGCTTCTATTTACTAAGAGATGATTGTAACACCTACTGAGTCCTGGATCTCAGAAAAATTCCAATGTCAACAATTATTAATAAAGATAAATTGAAATTAGTACCAGTCTACAGCCAAGCTCAGCTTCCAACTCTGAAGACCTTCAAGAAGACTTATCAAGAATAGCAAAAGGTTCTCTCCCACTAACCTGTGGAGACTCTCACTATTGAAAGGGACAGCAACAATTCCTATACCATTACTCAAGCCCTTCAGATCACTCTGCCCACCTATGACAAGTACTAGAAGAGGTACTCTATCAGTAAGGAAGTCAAGGAGCAAAATGAAGACTTTGTCAAGAAGGGACACTGCAATTGTGGGAAGACCTTTACCTGCTATTAGTATGAATATTGAAGTGTTTACCTCAGTGAGGATATCTACAGAAGCCAAGTTAAGAGAAAGAACCCAACTCTACAAGAACCTAGAATTTGCTGGATCTATTAAAAGTATAAGGAGATCAACTACAAAGGAGATTGCAAGGCTAAGAACAAGATTACCATTTGGGACCTACCTCTAGAAGTCCTTACCATTATCTACTGGTATTGCTGTCTACATCAAGGTAAACAAGGAGTCAATCTTACCTTCACTCTCATGGAAGCTAGTGCTCCCAACAAATCAAATTGAATTGAATTGGACTTAAATTTGATTTGATTTGAAAACTTTGAATCAAATTGAGGTCCAATTCGATTTGAAGTCCAATTCAAACTCTATTTTTATAAATTGAATAACTCAATGAATACACATCCAAATTCAATGATCTTTAGTTTGTTAGATTCCTCATATATAGGGAAATCTAACAAGCTAAAGATCATTAAATTTGGATGTGTATTTGTCGAGTTATTATATTTTTAAAATAGGTTTTGAATTAGACCTCAATTCAATTTAAATTCAATTCAATTTGAACTCAATTCAATTTGATTTGAATTGATTCAATTGGTTTGGGAGTACTAATAGAAGCCCTGGACCCCCTCGGAAGGACTAGGTTCAACTATACAAGAAATCTGAAGACAGGAGCACATTGATCATTCTTCAAGTCAGAATAAATAGAGTTCTCACCCACAGTTGCAGCTACTGGAGCACCATTTCTCAAGACTCAGCCAGTTGTTCAGGTCAAGTTGCTCTCACCCTGAGCACAGCCCCCTCTTGTGTAAACAGAAGGATCAGTTGGATATGATCTCTATCTCCCCTATCAGACAATAATCCGACCTAGAAGCACTAAGACCTTTGATCTTCAAATTGCCCTCGCTATACTGCTAGAACTCTATGATCAACTAGTATCGAGATCATCATTAGCAGCTGAAGGAATCACTATCAAAGAAGGAGTCATTGACCAGGACTACTGAGGTTCCCTAAAGGTCATTATTCACAACTATAGAAGGAATCACTGATATTTCAATCCCCTGAAGGCCATCTGCCAGATCCTCTTCATCAAGACTTCCCAGCCTACCATTCAAGAAGTAAAGTAGCTGGACAGTACCAAGAGAGGACAAGGAGGATTCAGAAGCATCAACAGGGACCACTAGGTACTACCCATTGAGATCCATATATCAAAAGTAGCCCAGTTCAGACAAATGAGACTCCATATCTGCCATCTCATCCAAGCAAGAGAAGATATCATCTTATAACCATATTAGTAATGAGGCCTTGATGTGCACCTCCCTGTAGAAGCCAATAACTTGATATTCAAGCCATTGATAGAGCTTCAAGAGAAGTATTACCTGCTCTTGGCTGAGGAATAAATTCATAACCAGATGTTACCAATCCACATCCCTATCAGAAATATGGGCTTCAAGGTGATCACTATCTCCAAAGAAACAATACTGGGATATTTTGAACCACTGATAGCACCTATAAGTAGTGCTCCCAAATGAATTGGATCAATTCAAATCGAATTGAATTGGAGTTGATTTGAATTGAATCAAATTGGAGATTTTTATATTCAAATTGAATTCAAATTAAATTGAATTCGAATTGAATTAAGGTCTGATTTGATTTGATTTGAATTGAATTGAGAGTTCAATTCAAATTAGTCAAATCAAATTGAATATCAATTTGAAATTCTTGGTGGCTTACTAATTACATCAGTTCTTTATTTGAAAGACATATCATATATAAATACATAACCGAAATTTACACATAATCAAAATTCACACATAACCGAAATTTATATATAACCAATGTATATTTTCAAAATTCTCGCCCCTGATCCTGGTCTCAGTCATGCCTGGCCATAGTGGCAGCTGTCCAGTGAGTATTATTATATGACCTCTTTCTCAGCAGAAGATCAGGGATCAATAGATTGAGTTATTGACAGATTTTGATAAGAGTATAATATGGTTTTCCATATCATCTGCAATTATTGCAGCTTGTATGAGGTTGACCTTTAGTTTTTGGAGGTGCAGCAGTAGCGGCTTGGGCTTGGGCAGTGGCTTGGGCTTGGGCAGTAGCTTGGGCTTGGGTGGTGGCTTGGGCAGCAGCAGTGGCAGCTTGGGTGGTAGTGGCAGTGGCTTCAGGGGCCTCAGGAGTGGAGGCTAGTGCTCCCAATGAATCGAATTAAATCAAATTGGACCTAAATTCAATTTGATTTGAATCAATTTGAATTGAGGTTCAATTCGATTCAAAGTCTGATTCAAACTCTATTTTTAGAAATTGAATAACTTGACAAATATATATCCAAATTCAATTATCTTTAGCTTATTAGATTCCTCTTATATAGAGGAATCTAACAAGCTAAAGATCATTAAATTTTGGATATGTATTCGTCAAGTTATTACATTTCTAAAATAGGTTTCAAATTAGATCTCAATTCAATTAGAATTTGATTCAATTCAAATTGATTCGATTTGTTTGGGAGCACTAATGGAGGCTTCAGGGGCCTCAGGAGTGGATAGTGCTCCCAATAAATCAAATTGAATCAAATTGGACCTAAATTTGATTTGATTTGAATCAATTCAAATTGAGGTCCAATTCAATTTGAAGTCCAATTCAAACTCTATTTTTAGAAATCGAATAACTCGATGAATACACATTCAAATTCAATGAATTTTAGCTTGTTAGATTCCTCTTATATAGGGAAATCTAACAAGCTAAAGATTATTAAATTTGGATGTACATTCATCAAGTTATTACATTTCTAAAATAGGTTTCAAATTGGACCTCAATTCGATTTGAACTCAATTCAAATTGAAAAATCCCCAATTTGATTTGATTCAAATAACCCTCAATTCGATTTGATTCGAATTAATTTGATTCATTTGGGAGCACTAGGAGTAGAGGCTTTAGGGGCAGCCTAAGGGGTGGCTTCAGGAGCTATCCTTGAGATGAATTACTTGATTGCTTCTTCAATCTTCTTCTTCTTCTTGCATTCATCATCAGTCTTAGATTTCTTATCATCCAACCAGATGATAACCTTATTGATAGTATGGTTCATATCCTCAAAGGCTCCAGAAAGATGATCAATATAGAATTAAAGTTTTTTATAAGGTGAGGTTATTTTTTGTTTTTTGTTTTGTTTTTTATTATTAAAGCCAGCTTATTTATATATATTTTACCTGTGCAATATTCAAAGCTCTCGGCTTACACTTATTGTTTATGGGATTGTAGTATATGCTCACTGCAATATTTGAAGCTCTTGGCTTATACTTGTTGCTCATGAGATTGCAGTATATACTTGCTGCAATATTTGAAGCTCTTGGTTTATACTTGTTACTTATGGGATTGCAGGTTTATGCTTATTGCAATATTCAAAGCTCTCAGCTTATATTTGTTGCTCGTGGGATTGTAGGCTGCAATATTTGAAGCTCTTGGCTTATGCTTATTGCTTGTGGGATTGCAGGCTTGTGGGCTGCAATATTCGAAGCTCTCGGCTTATGCTTGTTGCTTGCAGGCTTGTGGGCTGACAAGCTTACAAGCATAAGCATTTCAGATATAGTGACTAAGTAGGTATAATATATATCTTTAAGCTTTAAATATATTCGAAATTCTATATATTATGCCATTCATGCTGCTTGTTATCCATCCCTAGTGCTCTCAGGCAGATACAATGACATCTTGCTCATCTTATCAGAACTGGAAATGATAGAAATCATATTTGAATATAATAATTAGATATGTATTCAGAAATTATATTTGGATATAGTGTATCTATAAGTTCTGGGTTGTACTTGCATAATATGATATCTTAGTGCTATATTTATTTGATATTTCAAAATTTAACTATATTTTGAGATTTGGGATTGTTTATTATTTTGGAATACTAGACTGATTGCCATGACTTTAAACACATACATTCATGAATTGTTTCAGGATCTAAAGCACCTCTTTTGGGCATCACAAGATCTATACTACTTGAAAAAATCTGCTCAATTAGAGCACTTATTGCTGAGATAGCTAAATAGTTACATACCATTTTTGCTAGATTTCAGAAATCTCCACTATGGCTCTAATGTTTTCAATAAATTAATCAATTAGAAAAACTCAGTGTTTCAAAATAGACCTAATTTGAAAATGAAAATCCAACTTACTTGTCACTAAGATAATATATTAACTCTTGATTGAAATTTAACAATTTCACTTTTTAAATACATATCTACTTTCTGCTTAAGATTTGTTATCAGTTTTTGTCTTTTGTTGAAGAATATATATTGATTTAGTTCAGCATTGATGTCATTTACTTCAATTGTAGCATTGGTATCATCTACTTTAGAATTTGTATAATGAACTAATCCAGATAGAGAGGCATAGTTTTTGTTATAGATTGTGTGAAGTGTGTATTTGGCCTTTTCAATCCAAATGTCTTTCCAATCATGGGATAAATAATATTCTAGTTTAATCCTGGGATCGAGAACTGGTTTCATTCTAAAAAAA